>JAPVLW010000049.1:67500-70000 GCA_027382335.1 Takifugu ocellatus | reverse complement strand
GCATTCGCAGATAAAAGCTACGATTGTGCGGCGTGGTTTCGGGGCAGATGACGTCCAGCTTTGGGGAGCTGCTCCAGCAGCCGTGTTAGCGTGCGCTCGCTCAGAACTGGACGCTTCTAAAGCCTGCAGAAGGAATCGGACGCAGCTATCATTTGGTGGGTGCAGGTGGTCATTTCTGGCCGTGGCCGACGCCTCGCTGTGGGAGGAGTCAACTCACATCGACGCGCTCCTAATGTCACGTGTGACTCGCAGGTGGTTTCTTACCTGCAGACAGTTATGTTCCCGAGCTCCGAGTTCTCAGGGGCCGTCCCTGGTTTGAAATTGGACACGTTAAAGTGGGAGAGCGTGTGGTCGATGAAGCCGTGCATGGTCCCAGTCTGGCTGAACATGTACTGGTACACCAGTCGAGGGATGAAATCAGACGTGAAGGAAATCACAAAGGCCTGAAAAGGGAAAGAGACGGACAGGCTGTGAGGGAGGCACACTTCCGTCAGGATATTTGAAACAAAAATGCACTCTTGGCCAGCCGCCATCCCATAAAACTACCAAGAGGAAAAATGATGAGAAGCTACAGCTATCTGATCTAATATACCTCCAATAACACTTTAACCCTGCAGATCCAAAGATACAAGCTTTTATAAAAAGGCTGACTTAGTTGGGCTGGTTTTGCTCCCAGCGCCCCTCAGATTAAAGAGATTAAAAAGAATCTTCTGTTGCTTGTTTTTCAGGATCTTCTACAAATCTGTCCAGTATTAAAAGTAAACTGAGCAGGATTTAGGAAGAAAACATGGACAAATCCAGGTCAGAAAGTCCTGACTCCCCAACAGTGTCCGTTGCTGTCATGGATCACCACGCTGAGGCTGCACAGGTGTGACTCTGGATCACAAGGCCACGACCCGTGAGATCAACTAAACCTCTATAGGGAACAAACACAGCCAGTAAAAGAAGAATTATGTTCCAGAGCTCTTTGGCTTCGAGGTTTGAGTTATTTATTCTCTGTTACCCTCTAATGACCTTGTTCTAGTTTAAACACAATATTTAAAATGTCATTCTACACACATGAAACAGATCTAAATCTAAATATTTAATAATGAATTATGAATAAAGTGTCTGAGTAAACTGGGTAAACTGCCACCTAGTGGTCATTATGCAGAATGCACCCGTTGTCGCCACACTTACGTTTATGATGACTGAGAATTTTCCCATCCCGCTCAGAATGTTGTACCAGATACCTGTAGACGGGACAGAGCAAAGGGCCCAAACTGCTGAGAGATCAAACTGATTTTCTGAGTGAAGCAACATGAGCCTCCAGCTGACAGCGCTGATCTCCTGACAGGCGTCACTGAAGTGAAACAGAGCCGACCGCCCGAAGGCGCCGCTAACCAGTCAGGCATCGGTGAAGGGTCCCACCACAACATATCCAGTTCTCTCTGATACTACCATATTATCCCGAACAGATGCTCCAACCTTACCGATGTCTTTGGCGCGTACGGCCACCGGCCGCCGCAGCTCTGTGACGAACTTCTTGGCGTCCAGTCTGATCTCGATGACATTGTTGAGCAGAGCGAAGAGGGGAGCGAGCGGGAAGGAGGCCACAAACAGAGACACAAATCCGAACTGGATGACTGGCGAAGAAAAAGAAAACAACCCCCCCCCCACCCCAACAGATTAGATGAAAAGAGTCACTTTATTGGCAGTTCAAGGCAGCCTCAGAGGGGCTGGTCCCACCTTGTCCTGACATGCATGTGGAGTGGCTATTAGTGGAACACAGTGGAACACACCCCGTGGGTCTAGAAGGACTACAGCAAAACACCTTTGGAGCTGCTGGGGGCTGCTGGGGGCTGCTGGGGGCTGCTGGGGGCTGCTGGGGGCTGCTGGGGGCTGTACGATGAGTCCTTAAATGTTAATGAATCAAACACTGCGTCAACTGTGGCAGGATGTCACATCTGGCCACGATGAGGGAGAAAGAACAACCGCGGACTCGTTTCTGAAGTGTGTGGCGTCTGTCGTTGACACTTTAACAGCAGCTCCAGGAACAAACATTTAAGCTGCTCCAAGACGCCGCCGGACTGACACATGTGAACGGGCGGCTGCTGCGGCCTGGAGTCCCACTGTCTGTCAGACGCCCCATGTGGCTGCCTTTTAAGGCTAAACACTCCCTAGCAGCTAAACTGGGACTTTTTATGATTAAACAGTGTGTGTGTGTGTGTGTGTGAGTGTGTGTGTGTGAATAGTATGGCTGTGTGTGACTCGGAGGGTTACATAAGTGGCTCTGATTAGACAACTTGATGATGCGGTCAAGAATTCAAATAAAAGTGGGCCTGATTTATTGGGCCTGATCTCAAATTCTTTCTTTCAAACCTTTTTGCTCCCAACAAACAAGAAATAAGACGATTCTGGCAGAAGTTCTGGTCGGAGCGACGCAACATCAGCACTGTGGGAACGGGGATTTCCACCGAGCCTGGAGACTGATGGCTTCACCTCGTGACACCAGGCACAC
>JAPVLW010000049.1:0-62500 GCA_027382335.1 Takifugu ocellatus | reverse complement strand
AGCCCGTCAGCACAATGGCCCCTTCAGCCACGTCAGAGACCTTCGGGTCAGGGAGCAGCTGGGAACGGTTTCCATCAAACTGGGCCAAACCCACTTTATCTAAAGAAGAAGTGAGCTCATCAGTAGAAACCAGCACGTCGAGGTCATGGAGGTCATGGTGAGCTGAGCCACGCCTCCCGTATGGCCACGCCTCTCCGGGACGGCGTTCCTATTTATTGTTCCCTTCCCAGGATAGAAGCAGGAACATCTCTACAAGCTAAAGCTGCTGCTGTGCAGACGCGAGGCTGTGCCAAGTGTTACATGGTTAGGATTAGATGTTCGGAGACGTTAGGAGACGTTCGGAGACGTTAGGAGACGTTCGGAGACGTTAGGAGACGTTAGGAGACGTTCGGAGACGTTAGGAGACGTTAGGAGACGTTAGGAGATGTTCGGAGACGTTAGGAGACGTTCGGAGACGTTAGGAGACGTTAGGAGATGTTCGGAGACGTTAGGAGACGTTAGGAGACGTTCGGAGACGTTCAGAGACGTTCGGAGACGTTAGGAGACGTTAGGAGATGTTCGGAGACGTTAGGAGACGTTAGGAGACGTTAGGAGATGTTCGGAGACGTTAGGAGATGTTCGGAGACGTTAGGAGACGTTAGGAGACGTTAGGAGATGTTCGGAGACGTTAGGAGACGTTCGGAGACGTTAGGAGACGTTAGGAGATGTTCGGAGACGTTAGGAGACGTTCGGAGACGTTAGGAGACGTTAGGAGATGTTCGGAGACGTTAGGAGACGTTAGAAGACGTTAGGAGACGTTAGGAGACGTTAGAAGACGTTCGGAGACGTTAGGAGACGTTCAGAGACGTTCGGAGACGTTAGGAGACGTTAGGAGATGTTCGGAGACGTTAGGAGATGTTCGGAGACGTTAGGAGACGTTCGGAGACGTTAGGAGACGTTAGGAGATGTTCGGAGACGTTAGGAGACGTTAGAAGACGTTAGGAGACGTTAGGAGACGTTAGAAGACGTTCGGAGACGTTAGGAGACGTTCGGAGACGTTCGGAGACGTTCGGAGACGTTAGGAGATGTTCGGAGACGTTCGGAGATGTTCGGAGACGTTAGGAGACGTTAGAAGACGTTAGGAGACGTTAGGAGACGTTAGAAGACGTTCGGAGACGTTAGGAGACGTTCAGAGACGTTCGGAGACGTTAGGAGACGTTAGGAGATGTTCGGAGATGTTCGGAGACGTTCGGAGACGTTAGGAGACGTTAGGAGACGTTAGGAGACGTTCGGAGACGTTTGGAGACGTTAGGAGACGTTCGGAGACGTTCGGAGACGTTAGGAGACGTTAGGAGACGTTCGGAGACGTTTGGAGACGTTATCTAATGAGCTCGCGTCTCCTCAGACTCAACATGTTCCTCCACGACAGGAACCAACCCGTGGTGTGATCACTCGGATCCCTCCTGATCCACCTGGAATCACACACACACATCTAAGAATCACATCTCCTCCCATCAACACACAGGCTGACGAATTCTCCCACGCGCGCGCACAGAAACAGCGAACACGCCGGTGGGCGGTGATTCCGGAGCAACCGTGTAGCAACAGCCCCACCGTGTGGCCATAGAGGCGCATTACAACGTCAGTATTACTGGAGATCAGGAATACTGGGACATTACTGGATGGACAGATGGACTCGGACTTACAGGGAATCCTTCCTTTAGACCAAAAGGCAGCCTCTCAGGAGAAGGATGCATAGGCCACATAAAGATATGTTCAAGCAGAAATGTCCATGAAACACGTGCACTAAAGTCCGTGCAGCCAGACAACAGATGACCAAGAAACGGGGGAAGAATCTCAATTATTAATTTAAAAAAGGCTCAGGTCATTTGTAATCCAGTCTTTTTGGGGAAATTACTAGTTTATATTAATGTCCTTTTATAATTTTGCTAAATATAACTTTCTGTCCAATTTCCGCATGTCAGAGATTTTCCTTTCTAGTCTGAGCCATCACCAGGTGAAAGTGTTCCCATTAATGCTTCCAGATCTGATCCTGGAGGGGAACCAGCCGGAGGAGCTTCTCACCATCTCTGTGCAAGTTGCTGTTTTTCTCATTGTAATTGTAACAATGCAACAATCAGAACCACGTTTCTGTAGCTCGCTGAAGGACAACAACACCTTCGGGAGGGAACTGCGAGGTAGAAAGAAGCGGTGGGAGGAGGACGTCCTTCAGGGAGGTGATGGCAGTAAATGGGTCAGCTGGTATATTTGGCTGCTGACCTCCGCTGAGGGAAGCCCAATAAAACCCATCAGCAGTCCTCACGTCTGCTTCCTTTTCTTTGTCCTCGTGTCCAAATATTCCATCCCAAACGCCGTTTTTGAGGAACCTGACGTTATCTCCGCTACGTGCTAACGTGCTAGCACGAACCGCCTCCTCTGTGTTTGTGGGCGTTAGGGTAACGGGGGGGAAATGGGACCCAATCCTGGACGCGTCTCTCCAAGACCAACCTGACAGACCTCACGCTGCCAGGTCTGCACCGACGCGCCGCGAGCATGTGTGAGAGGAGGAGAAGACATCTCTGTCGCCATAGTGACGCTCACTAAGCTTTGGTCTGGCTTCCGGCCCAGCATGCCTCACTCCCACTCAGCTGCCCTCCCTGCTATTCTCTCCATCCTCCACTTCTCTCAGCCTCTCTGTGGAGTTCAACACCTCCCTCTCGTTGTCCTTTTCTCTCTTTGACTCTGCATTTAATCGTTCTTTCTTCCACAGGCAGTTGCTTCCAACGCCTTTGGCCCGATGGTGCCGCGCTGCCGCATCAGTGGGGGCTGAAACAGTGGCAGCACTCAGGGAAGCCCCGATCAGCTGCTCCCATCCCATCAAACACCTCAGCGGCACATTTCTGGATCCTTCACTCCTGAAAGAGCTGAAGCAAAAGCTCGGCAACAGTCGTTAACACGAGGCGATGGAAGAGACGAGCGCAGATTCGCCGGCGAACTTCCTGTTCACGCTTCGCCTAACGGAGCCGTGAGCTGTGTTTTAGTCGAGCATTAATCTGCTTTTATTAATGTGTCTTTAATTAACGTCTAACACACACACGCGATAATCCTTTATTAGCATTAGCTTATTAGCTAGCTTATCAACATATTAACTCAAACCAGGTTTGCTTTCAGGTTGGGGTGTGAATAAAAAGTGGCGTCTGGTAAAATGAGAACCCCCCCCCCACACACACACCCTCGCCCCCCCGGAGCCGCAGGGTCGCTGCACCAGGTCATAGAAGACGTTTAACAACTCGAAACACGGAGAGAAAAGTGCAAAAGCCCAAAGTACCTGAAGAGCCCCAAGCAGAGAGACCAGAGGACGGGACAGGGAGAAGAGAGGAGACAGCAGCCGGCTGAAGGGCAGAATGAGGAAGAAAGGAAGAAAGGAAGAAAGGAGGCAGGAGGCAGGAGGCAGGAGGCAGGAGGCAGGAGGCGGGAGGCGGGGGGTTACCGGCGGTCCCGCTGCCATGGTGGACAGTAGCTTTTGTCTCCATCTCTCCTTCCCTGTCACTGTCCCATCCTCCGGCTTCTGCGGCTGCAAGACAAACGCAGCCTTTTTGTCTGCTGAACTGTGGACGCGTCAATTCACAGCATCACTCAGGGACTCTGGGACATCCCAGCGTGTCCCCGTGTCCCTGTCCACCCGTGTCCCCGCTCCGTCCGCCCCCTTTCACGACCAGCCTGGACTGGACTGACTGGACCGCTCGGGCTCACACGCCTCTCCACCTCTTACCTCCGTCTTTCTCCTGGGTTTTTTCTTTTTCTGCTTCCTCTGTCGCTTCTGAAGCAGGACGGTTTCGTATCTGGGCCGGGGGTGTTCCTGGGGACACAAAGGGACGGGACTGGGAGCGTGAGGACACGTCACAGCAGGAGAGCAGCAGAGGACAGGACAGGTCACCGTCTCTACCTCGTCCTCCTCGATGCCCGTCAGGTCCCAGCTGAAGCTCAAGCTGATCTGCCTGCGCTTCCATTGCTCCAGGAACAGCACGGCTACACACACACACACACACACACACACACACACAGGCGTGCAGAATAAATGAGGAGCGTGAGGGACGTCTCAGACGGAGCTGTCCAGCTAATCTCACCCCACAGAGACATGAAGATGGCGAAGAAGACGGTCCCGGGGTTGTCGAACAGGTGTGAGGCTCTGGCGGTGCCACAGGCGGTGCTCAGGTGCCAGTAGTCGCACGCGCCGTCGCACAGGGGACACATGGTGAAATTCAGACTGTCGTCGCACATTTCCTGACTGGGAGAGAATCCAGGGATAAAAGTGAAACCTCCCAGCCTTCATTCGGGGCCACGCCGGCCCAGGAAGTGGCAGAACCGGAGCAGATCCGGAGCAGATCCGGAGCGACTCGCCACCGTCTGCACTGATGTGAGGCGTCTGTGGTACCTGGGAATGTTGGTGTCCATCGTGGCTACGCCGTATCCGAACACGATGATTCCCACCACGGAGGCAGGAATCAGCAGCTGAGTGTAGACGCCCAGCCAGGCGAAGTACAGGCCGATCTTCTCGCCAAAGTACTTCCTGCCAGAGGAGGTCAGACGGGAGCATTAGGAGACGGGCGGCAGCAGCCAGGACCAGGGCTAAAGACGAGCGGGCTAAGAGGATTGTTACGGGTTTATTTTGAGCGTTTCCTCATTTGTGGCAGCGAGTGAGGTCTCAGGTGGCAGATCAAAGCCTCCTCACATTAAATCTCCGCGACAGACTTCAAAGACATCCAGCTTCTTTTGTTGGAACTTTCGGTTCGTTTCTGTCCGTTCTGACGGTGCGTTTAGGGACACTATTAGCATTTAATAGCCGTTAGCGTTAGCCTAAGAGACAAAGATCTTCATTTGTCAGGAGGGTCGGCTCGGTTCGGTTCTCAGACTGGGTCAGCCGAGGGTTCTTCAGCTGAAGCTTCGCTACAGGTGGATTTAGAACTTTTGAGGGCTGGATTTTTATTTCCCGACCGGTTGAATCCAGTCAAAGTGTCTCAGCAGACCCAGTGCAGCAGGCAGAAATGGAGGAGACTCGAGGAAGCCCGAGTGTGTTCTGTGCTGCTGAGCAGGAGGCTGCTGAGGTGGTTCACCTGTGGTTCACCTGTGGTTCACCTGTGGTTCACCTTACCTGACCAGATCGATGGGCTGGTACTTGTAGAAGGCGGAATATCTGGCCCATTCCTGGTGCAGCACCTGGCAACAGGCAGGAAACAGAGAGTGAGGAAAAGAGGGAAAACCAGGATCCTCCAGGAGGAGCTGACGAGGAGGCAGAGGTGCTTCAGCCTCCTCCGGGGTGCTGAGGGCACCGGGGTGGATGGGGGGGGGCACCGGGGTGGGTGGGGGCACCGGGGTGGGTGGGGGGGGGGCAAACTCCGTGGGGGGGGGGCAAACTCGGTGCTGCTCTGCTCCGCATGCAGCTCTGCTTCTCCAACCTGTTTACCAGACTTGGAGTGCAACGCGCGAGGCGGCGTGACAGTTGGGAGAGGCGGGAAAGCTAACGAGACGCCGTGTTGCCGGCGTTCTGCTGGTCTGACGCACGTCTGCGTTTAGCTTTGAAATCAGAAATGGAGGAAACAGCAACGGCGTCATTTCCTGTCTGAGGGTGATGCAGCTGTGGACCAGCAGGAGCTCCGTTAGCCGTTAGCCGCTAGCGCAGGTTCAGAGGGTGGAGGGCAGCTACCTGTCTGTCGTTCTTCTCCTCAACTTCTCCCACCACGGCGAAGTCTCCCTGTGGAGCAAAAGCAGGAAACTCACTGGGATGTTGTGGAGGAACGAATCCAGACGGACACCAGACACACATCTGCAGGAACAGGAAACGGGCCGCGAGCGCATGGGGTAGGAAGCTGCCACTTACGTCGTGGAGCGGGAAGGCGGCGTCATACACGCCTTTGGCGATCAGCGTGCTGATGCCTGCGCAGAGAAGAGCACACGTCAGCCAGCTCCTTCTGGAACCACAGCCCCCCCCCCCCCCCATAAAGGTCCCATTTTAGCCTCCTCGTCCTTCTTCTTCCACTTTGAGCAGAAACCAAAGCAGCCGATGTGATGAAGGAAGTGCTGAGTCAGCGGGGGGGCAGCGGGGAGCCTTCACACCAAATGGCGCCGAGATGTGGCGTGAAATGAAGTGTGAGCCATTGTGAAGAACACCTCCCTCATCCGTCCGCCCCCTCCTTCGCTCCCATTTTAAGATTTTCGCCCAGTTCAGATTCCACTGGGCAACAATTGGGAGCCGCTCTGACCCCTCCCACTGTGACCCAGCCGCTCTGACCCCTCCCACTGTGACCCGGCCGCTCTGACCCCTCCCACGGTGACCTGGCCGCTCTGACCCCTCCCACTGTGACCTGGCCGCTCTGACCCCTCCCACTGTGAACCGGCCGCTCTGACCCCTCCCACTGTGACCTGGCCGCTCTGACCCCTCCCACTGTGAACCGGCCGCTCTGACCCCTCCCACTGTGACCCGGCCGCTCTGACCCCTCCCACGGTGACCCGGCCGCTCTGACCCCTCCCACTGTGACCCGGCCGCTCTGACCCCTCCCACTGTGACCTGGCTGCTCTGACCCCTCCCACTGTGACCCGGCCGCTCTGACCCGGCCGCTCTGACCCCTCCCACTATGACCCGGCCGCTCTGACCCCTCCCACTGTGACCTGGCCGCTCTGACCCCTCCCACTGTGACCTGGCGCTCCTGAAAACCCCCCCAGTTCCCTGAGCTGAGGCTTCAGCCGCTGCACCACCTGGTCCGAGTGTCCCACCTCGCACAGGCAAACCCGGTTTGTCACATGACCTGGGTCAAACCATCACCTTCATCAACACTGACACAGAGAAGAGTCAGAAAGGAACAACTACAACTCCCAGAGTGCTCTGCTTCAGTGTCAGCCTGAGCCTGGAAGGTGACCCACTTGTAGAGGGGAAACAAGGGTGTGTGTGTGTGGGGGGGGGGGGCTCTGTTCTCCGCCTGCAGCTCCATCTCGACCCCGTTGGCTGAGACCTTCTGCTGCGATGGTGGAGCCAACCAGACATATGGTGGGACAGTGTGAGGGCGGGTCAGGACAAACTGGGAATACTGGGAATGCTGGGAACGCTGCCTCACACTTCCTGCAGGTCTGAGGGACGTTTGCGAGGTGGCTGCTGGTGTCTGAACAGGAAGACTCACCTATGGTCTGACACGTGCGCGCGCACACGGTGCGTCTCAGGATCTCATAAACCTGAAACGACACACAGGTTGGTGCATCTGCAGCTTCCTGCCGCCGCCACTTTCAGACAACACTCACGATTCGGCCCCTCGTGGCGTTGTCGAAGAACGTGTCTTTGGATGTGATGTTGTACCTGCGGAGAAAGGGCTGGTTGACGCTAACGCTAACAGGAGCCACAGACCTCCAGCTGGGAGTGTGTGTGTGTGTGTGTGTGTGTCTCACAGGTGTAACTTGTCCCTGGAGAAGCAGTGGGACAGGAACTTGGTGCTTTCCTGGTCCTGGTGTGGCACTTTGGGCTGGAACGGCTGCTTCAGTGTCCTCCACACTGAGCTCATGCGGGACCCGAACCCACTTTCCTCTTTAAGTTTGTAGCTCTGGCAAAACACACAGCAGGGGGTCGTTTCAATCACAGCGACTTGACAGAAAGCAGATCGACCCAGTCCCCCCCACCCCCCGTCCCAGAGCCACATCTCACCGTCTTGGTGGGAACTTTGATCTTGAGGAACTCGGCCTCTCTGCACAGCACCGGCCAAGGAGCGTGGAGGCGCGTGAAGCTGGGCCCGTGGGCCCGAACCTGGGGAGCAGAGCAGCAACAGACTCATCCAACATGGACTCAAAAATCACAACCCTCAACAACCCCCAACAACTCCCAACAACCCCCAACAACCCCAACAACTCCCAACAACCCTCAACAACCCTCAACAACCCCCAACAACTCCCAACAACCCCCAACAACCCCCAACAACCCCCAACAACTCCCAACAACCCCCAACAACCCTCAAAAAACCCCAACAACCCTCAACAACCCCCAACAACCCTCAACAACCCCCATCAACCCCCAACAACTCCCAACAACCCTCAACAACCCTCAGCAACCGCCAACAACTCCCAACAACCCCCAACAACCCTCAAAAAACCCCAACAACCCTCAACAACCCTCAACAACCCCAACAACTTCCAACAACCCCCAATAACTCCCAACAACCCTCAACAAGCCCCAACAACCCTCAACAACCCCCAACAACTCCCAACAACCTTCAACAAGCCCCAACAACACTCAACAACTCCCAACAACCTTCAACAACCCTCAACAAACCCCAACAACTCCCAACAACCCCCAACAACTCCCAACAACCCTCAACAAGCCCCAACAACCCTCAACAACCCCCAACAACTCCCAACAACCCTCAACAACCCTCAAAAAACCCCAACAACCCTCAACAACCCCCAACAACCCCCAACAACTTCCAACAACCCTCAACAACCCTCAACGAGCCCCAACAACCCTCAACAACCCCCAACAACTCCCAACAACCCTCAACAACCCTCAACGAGCCCCAACAACCCTCAACAACCCCCAACAACTTCCAACAACCCTCAACAACCCTCAACGAGCCCCAACAACCCTCAACAACCCCCAACAACTCCCAACAACCTTCAACAAGCCCCAACAACACTCAACAACCCCCATCAACCCTCAACAACTCCCAACAACCCTCAACAAGCCCCAACAACTCCCAACAACCTTCAACAACCCCCAACAACTCCCAACAACCCTCAACAACCCCCAACAACTCCCAACAACCCTCAACAACCCCCAACAACTCCCAACAACCCTCAACAACCCTCAACAACCAGGCACTGTTCAGGGAACCGGACCCTCCAGCCTGGCTCATTAAAGATGGATGCGGGCCACACACACACACACACACGCACACACACACACACACACACACACACACACACACACACACACCAGCCGGTTGCGTTACGCCACAAAAGCAGAACAAATTTCCTCACGTCGGACCAAATCCTCCGACTCATCCAGGTGAATCACGACTCTTTAGGGGGCGCCAGAGGAAACGGGCTGGACTTTGGAGCCGCAGGTGACCCGTTCCCATGGAGCAGCTGGGTGAGCAGAATGAGAGCAGCAGGTGAGGACAGACAGGTAACCTGACGCTGCACAGCCCCCCCACCAGCCTCCTGGGGGGACAAAAGGAGCATGACAGCGGCCTGACAGGCTCCTTTCTTCTCTGCAGGCTGCTGCCCTCCTCACAGGCGCTACACGAGCTCCAGTAATACACAGGCGCTACACGAGCTCCAGTAATACACAGGCGCTACACGAGCTCCAGGAATACACAGGCGCTACACAAGCTCCAGGAATACACAGGCGCTACACGAGCTCCAGTAATACACAGGCGCTACACGAGCTCCAGGAATACACAGGCGCTACACAAGCTCCAGTAATAAACAGGCGCTACACAAGCTCCAGGAATACACAGGCGCTACACAAGCTCCAGGAATACACAGGCGCTACACAAGCTCCAGTAATAAACAGGCGCTACACAAGCTCCAGGAATACACAGGCGCTACACAAGCTCCAGGAATACACAGGTGCTACACAAGCTCCAGTAATACACAGGCGCTACACGAGCTCCAGGAATACACAGGCGCTACACAAGCTCCAGTAATACACAGGCACTACACGAGCTCCAGGAATACACAGGCGCTACACGAGCTCCAGGAATACACAGGCACTACACAAGCTCCAGGAATACACAGGCGCTACACAAGCTCCAGTAATACACAGGAGCTACACAAGCTCCAGGAATACACAGGTGCTACACAAGCTCCAGGAATACTTAAGTGCTACACAAGCTCCAGGAATACACAGGCGCTACACGAGCTCCAGGAATACACAGGCACTACACGAGCTCCAGTAATACACAGGCGCTACACGAGCTCCAGTAATACACAGGCGCTACACGAGCTCCAGGAATACACAGGCGCTACACAAGCTCCAGGAATACACAGGCGCTACACAAGCTCCAGGAATACACAGGCACTACACAAGCTCCAGGAATACACAGGAGCTACACAAGCTCCAGTAATACACAGGAGCTACACAAGCTCCAGGAATACACAGGCGCTACACAAGCTCCAGGAATACACAGGCGCTACACAAGCTCCAGGAATACACAGGTGCTACACAAGCTCCAGGAATACACAGGCGCTACACAAGCTCCAGTAATAAACAGGTGCTACACAAGCTCCAGGAATACACAGGCGCTACACAAGCTCCAGGAATACACAGGCGCTACACAAGCTCCAGGAATACACAGGCGCTACACAAGCTCCAGTAATAAACAGGCGCTACACAAGCTCCAGGAATACACAGGCGCTACACAAGCTCCAGGAATACACAGGTGCTACACAAGCTCCAGTAATACACAGGCGCTACACGAGCTCCAGGAATACACAGGCGCTACACAAGCTCCAGTAATACACAGGCACTACACGAGCTCCAGGAATACACAGGCACTACACAAGCTCCAGTAATACACAGGAGCTACACAAGCTCCAGGAATACACAGGTGCTACACAAGCTCCAGGAATACTTAAGTGCTACACAAGCTCCAGGAATACACAGGCGCTACACAAGCTCCAGGAATACACAGGCACTACACAAGCTCCAGGAATACTTAAGTGCTACACAAGCTCCAGGAATACACAGGCGCTACACAAGCTCCAGGAATACACAGGCACTACACAAGCTCCAGGAATACACAGGCACTACACAAGCTCCAGGAATACACAGGTGCTACACAAGCTCCAGGAATACTTAAGTGCTACACAAGCTCCAGGAATACGCAGGCGCTACACGAGCTCCAGTAATACACAGGAGCTACACAAGCTCCAGGAATACACAGGCGCTACACGAGCTCCAGGAATAAACAGGCGCTACACGAGCTCCAGGAATAAACAGGCGCTACACGAGCTCCAGTAATACACAGGAGCTACACAAGCTCCAGGAATACACAGGCGCTACACAAGCTCCAGGAATACACAGGCACTACACAAGCTCCAGGAATACGCAGGCGCTACACGAGCTCCAGGAATAAACAGGCGCTACACAAGCTCCAGGAATACACAGGCACTACACAGTCCCACCCCCCCATCAAAAGCAGAGGCTATAAATACCTTCCAACCTGTAGGAGGTTAATTAGTGGAGGGATTTCCAATTAGCTCGTTATCTCTGTGGGGGGGTAAGTGGGACACAGCCGGGGGCATCTTTAGATGCTCCGGGGTGGGGGGTAAGTGGGACGCAGCCGGGGGCATCTTTAGATGCTCCGGGGTGGGGGGGTGATGGGACGGCCGACCAATCTCTGGGATGTAGGAAATGGGAGGGAGACACTTGGGATCATCCAGACAGATGTGGAAAATACATGAGGTGGTATCTGGGGATTAGGGGGGGGCAGGTGGGGGGGGGGGGCAGGTGGGCAGATGGAGATAATCTGGTTGTGTCCCTTAAATCTCATTTACTGCATTGTTTCACGGTCTGAATGTGACTAAACAGGTTATGGGTGGGGGGGGTAAAGGCATCAGGGAGGGGCAAAATAAAGAGGTGGGGGGAGTAAAAGAGGTCGACACGACCCTGTTGACATGGGGCAGCTTTCTGGGGGGGTACTCATGGTTTCCTGTCAACAAAGGCCCAGGCAGTGTCTCTCGGTGTGGACGTCCATCATTGGACATGTCCCCCCCCAGTGTCCCCCCCCCAGAGGACCAGAGGACCAGTGTCCCCCCCCCAGAGGACCAGTGCCCCCCCCCCCCCAGTGTCCCCCCCCCCCAGAGGAGGGACTGAGGAGCTTCAGCATCGTGTCCATGAAAACACACTTTTCTGACCTTTGTCTCTTTAAATCTGATGTTTCAGTCAGCGTCACACACACACACACACACACACGCACACACACACACACGCACGCACGCACGCACGCACGCACGCGCGCGCGCGCACGCACGCACGCACACACACACCAGGTCTTGTGAAAGAGGATGTCCCCAAGAGTTCAAAGGTCAGCTCAACAACACAGTCAACAGATTTGACACTAAAATCGTCCTGGTTGTTTGTCCATCCCATAATAGGAAGTCTCAAGGTCGGTCGGGACCCGTCAGACGACCCGGGATACCTCAGGTACCTCCCGGGTCTGCGCCAAGCTAACCGGAGCCTGGCGGAGGGACGCAAGCTAATTGTGTTTGTTGGGGTTTTGTAAGAGAAGCCGCGGAGGTGCAGCACATTCATGAGGGTCACCTGAGCACATTCATGAGGGTCACCTGAGCACATTCATGAGGGTCACCTGCAGCACATTATGAGGGTCACCTGAGCACATTCATGAGGGTCACCTGAGCACATTCATGAGGGTCACCTGCAGCACATTATGAGGGTCACCTGAGCACATTCATGAGGGTCACCTGAGCACATTCATGAGGGTCACCTGCAGCACATTCATGAGGGTCACCTGCAGCACATTCATGAGGGTCACCTGCCTCACATTCATGAGGGTCACCCGAGCACATTCATGAGGGTCACCTGAGCGCATTCATGAGGGTCACCTGAGCACATTCATGAGGGTCACCTGCAGCACATTCATGAGGGTCACCTGAGCGCATTCATGAGGGTCACCTGCCTCACATTCATGAGGGTCACCTGAGCACATTCATGAGGGTCACCTGAGCGCATTCATGAGGGTCACCTGAGCACATTCATGAGGGTCACCTGCAGCACATTCATGAGGGTCACCTGAGCACATTCATGAGGGTCACCTGCAGCACATTCATGAGGGTCACCTGAGCACATTCATGAGGGTCACCTGCAGCACATTCATGAGGGTCACCTGCAGCACATTCATGAGGGTCACCTGCAGCACATTCATGAGGGTCACCTGCTGCACATTCATGAGGGTCACCTGAGCACATTCATGAGGGTCACCTGAGCACATTCATGAGGGTCACCTGCAGCACATTCATGAGGGTCACCTGAGCACATTCATGAGGGTCACCTGAGCACATTCATGAGGGTCACCTGAGCGCATTCATGAGGGTCACCTGAGCACATTCATGAGGGTCACCTGCAGCACATTCATGAGGGTCACCTGCAGCACATTCATGAGGGTCACCTGCCTCACATTCATGAGGGTCACCTGCCTCACATTCATGAGGGTCACCTGAGCGCATTCATGAGGGTCACCTGCCTCACATTCATGAGGGTCACCTGCAGCACATTCATGAGGGTCACCTGCCTCACATTCATGAGGGTCACCTGCCTCACATTCATGAGGGTCACCTGAGCACATTCATGAGGGTCACCTGAGCACATTCATGAGGGTCACCTGAGCGCAGGTCTTCCTCTTTGTGCCGCTCGCCGCTGCAGCGCCTCCATCAGGGAGATGAGATAAGGAGCTCTCAGTCCGGCAGCTAATCTCCTCCTGGTTTGGGCTCCATTGTCTCCCTGTGAGTAACCTGATTAATAGCAGCCTCCGGACCTCACAGGCGGCCAACTGGCAGCCGCCCGGCACGCCGCCGAGCCCCCAGCACGTATATATAGCACTATCACATGCTAATGCAGCGCTAATGCTGTTAGCATGACGCCACTTTCCTCCATTCGTGGCGGAACGGCCCTCTGAGCGCGCTAGCTGCAACATTAGCTCCAGGAAAGCCGCTCAACACCTCCTTCGCCTCAGGTCTCGGTGCCCAGCCATGTCTCAGCTTGTCTCAGCTTGTTTGTGTGTGTGGGTGTGAGTGTGTGAGTGTGTGTGTGTATCTGTGTGTGTGTGTCCTTTTTCTTGATTCTCTTGTTTCTCTTTGTTGTTTTTATCCTTTGTGAGGCACGTTGTGCTACCCAGTGTATGAAAAGTGCCACATAAATAAAGATTGAATTGAATTAAACCTAGCAAGGGCCACGTGCACATTCCACAGCGGCGCTCCGACGCACGCGCGCATTTGCACGTAGTTTTCCGGTTGCTACGTAACGCACAATCACAGAGAAGGCGATTTCCACGTGTCGGGACCAAATTACCCAGTTCAGCGTGCGCCAGTGATGGGGCGCTAATGCTAACAGAGCCGGTATCCAGGCTGCAGCAGAAGTGTGGAAACAAAAGCAGCCGAGCAGCCACAGTCGCCATGGAAGGCCTCATCGAGGGATGCTCGTGTGTGCACGGCGAGGAGACATAATTACATCTTATGAGAGCAGCAATTAGCTGCAGTTCAGCCCAGTTATTCCCAGATCAACAGCTTTGGTCTGACGTCTCCTGAGAAGAGACACTTGGTGCCAGGAAATTGCTGCTCCTTTATTTCCCAACACATTTTTGGAAGAAAGAACAAAGCTGAGCTTTTATCATTTGCTTTGATGCGTTTGGTTACCGGAACCAACCAACTGTTGACATAAAGGCGTTAACCCTGCTCTCCACATAGCCTGGAGCCCCTTTCAGGGCCACCTGGGGAAGGCGTCTTGTGCTAACCAGCCTCTGACTCCTGGGGGGGGGGGGGGGGGCATGAGGACGCGTCCACTCTCATTAACACACGTGTCACTTAGACTCAAACCCTCCTTTTAGGGTTCGGCCCAGGAAATGAGGCAACAGGATGTTGATGTGTCCCTGCGAGATCGCCACGACAACAAGCAGTGCAGCAGGGAGGGGGCGGGCCCGGGGGGGGGTGGGGGGGGCACTGACCTCGCTGTCTCGCTCCAGCTCCAGACCAGCCTCCAGCAGTTTGGCTTCAAACTCCTCCCTGATCATGGGCATCTCGTAGAAGGCGGGCTCCGCCGGCTCCCTCCCCCGGACCTCCACGAACGCCTCGCCGGCGCCCGCCACCCCTCCTCGCTGCGCGCCCCCCCCTCTCGCCGCCTCCACATCCGAGCCCACCGGAGGGAAATTGCCATTGGAAACAATGGACAGCATCTCGCGGGAGGCGGAGACGGTGGCGGGGGAGCGGAGGGAGCCGTGGCGCCGCTGGTGGAACACCAGGACGTAGTCGACCTTCCGACGGCCGTCAGAGAAGCAGAGGCTCGTTTCACAGCTCCCAGGGCTCCGCGGAGACTCCACCACCTGTTGGGCCGAGCAGAACCAGCCATTAGTAAGAGCCCAGCAAAGGCGCCCGGGAGCACGGAACCACCCGGCCCGTTGGAGGCCGCTCGTCTCTTCGAGAGATTGGCTGATTTTCGGTCCCATTTTTGGTTGAATTTACGGAAATCAGCCATCAAAAACGAATAAATTAGTTCATTTAGTCAGAAAACCCAGCGGAGAATAAAATCCAGTTTAAAATTTAATAAAATCCTGTTTGGGGGCAGAAATAAACAGTCTTTTAGCCATTTCGCGGCACTAATTCTTCAATTTTAGCTGTTTTCCAGCTCCTCCGTCACGTCTGTGGGGAGATTCTTTAAAAATAACATATTTATGTGAATCCTAATGAGCGGGTGGGAGGGTGGTGATGTTCTATGGACGTGGTTCAGCAACACACCTGCTCGCCAGACACAGGTGAACTAGGTCCAGGAACACAAATCAACCAATGTTGGTGCAGCGTGATCAGACAAACGCCCGCTAGGGGGCAGTAGCGAGACTTTGCTCCCGGAGGAGCTGTTACCAATTAGATGGTGAAATGATCTGATATTACACGTTTATTACGTTAAATGGAGCCATTCTTGAGCTCATTTCTGGCTGTTCTAAGGATCGTTGCTAAAATACTGAAGCAACAAGAATATTCCCAATAGTATCTTTAGAGTTGTTAGTCGTGTAGGCATCCCAGCCTCCAGGAAGATTCCCTGAGCGGAGATGTTCCTGGGCTGTCATAGAGGCGTTATTACAAAGTAAACATGACCTGTTACACAACTGAACCGAAGCAGAAACGAAGCAGAACCGCTGCCTAAAAACAGCAGAGAGGCTGAAAATGTTGCTGAAACAACGCGGCCGTGCGTGAATAAGAGCCGCAAAAGGGAAAAGAGTCCAAACAATCGCGTGTGCGTGTGCGTGTGCGTTGAAACGGGCACCAACCGAACTCCAACTACACGCTAAAAACTGTCGGCGGACGGATACAGGAACCTACCGGCCTCTTGTCTTCGCTCGCGGACTTCGGCATGCTGTTGCGCTTCACACGCGCGCGCAGAAATAGAAGAAAGAGAAGAGGAGAAGAAGTGAAAGTTGGTCTTTACGGCAGGAACAGGCAGCCCTCATCCTCGCCGTCCCCAGCTCCCGCAGCCTCGCTCCACTTTCCGACAGGAGCCGAAGTCAACGCGCCCGAGTCGGGCGTCAGATTGAAGCGGATGGAGCCGCGGGAGGTGGAGGCTGCGCCGCACACTGCAAAAAATGAGCGTGTGCGCGGGGACGGGGCCATTCCCCGGGACACCCACCGCACCAGCCCGCGCCCCCGCGCGCGCCCACTGCTGCCCTCAGCTGCAGGTGCTTCAGCGATCGCGTCCAGATTTAGATTTTTCGTGGATGTTTTTTACAGTGTGCGGGGTCGTGAAGCGGCTCTCCAAAAGGTGACGCTGCAGATCTTTCGAAACTCTTCCATCACTGCGCACTTTAGAAGGACCGGAAGAGCCCACACATCACTCTGGAGTAAATATAGATCCATTCTGCTGGTGTTCGACCGTGATGTCCTCCACCTGGACCCCGCCCCCCCTCATAAATCTATATCTATATGTCAGCTCTTCACATCAAGGACAGAAACCTACTGGCTGGAACAGACTCCTTGATTCCTCTCTCCAGGGTGGCTTCCTGTAGGTCCTGGGCTCCAGGAGGGTGTAGGACATGGGTTCCAGTCCCAGCCCAGACATGTCCTTGGTGAGATGATACAGGGCCTCGCTGTGGATGGAGGAGGACTCACTGAGGGCGGTGGCCACCTCCCTAAAGCCACCACCCGTCCATGTGTCTGCAAGACAGGAGGGACACGGGGGACGAGAGCGTTTGACTCGGCTCATTTTAAAGGACAGGGACTATTTCTTCTGGCAAACATTGAATCCAACATGTTGGACACAGAGGTGGAGGGAAAGGGCCCAGCATGACTCAGCAATATTGATGAAGTTCTATTTTCACATGTTCCTCTTTTGTCTTTTCTCTATCCAGGTAAAAACTCAAGAAAGAGCTGAAGACACGTGCACTGGCGTGCACAAACTTCTACTGTATCAGCTGTCGTTCGCCCCGGCGCCATCTTCCTGACAAGTCCTAGAAACGGGTCCAGGAAGTCAACGAGGACGATGATGTCACAACGTCTCTTTTACGTTAAGTAAATATCAGAGTAGCTTGAAGCGGTTTCTCCAGAACAGGTGAGAGCGTCGTTGCTAAGATACGGACGACACCTGCTGATGTGGCAAAGCCACGCCCCCTTTATGTTAAATCCTATATATAGACGGTATATATAGATTATATAACAAAAAATAACCTCTGAGATAGATAGATAGATAGATGGATAGATGGATAGATGGATAGATAGATAGATAGATAGATAGATAGATAGATAGATAGATAGATAGATAGATAGATAGATAGATAGATAGATTAGAATGAGCAGCAGATTTTTGTTGCTAAGCAACCCAACACTGTTGATGTTTCCACAAACTTGCTTAAGAAGTGTAAAAGTTTAAATGTAGCAGAAGTGAAATTATTTCCATCTCTGATGACACTATGATATATTTCCTCAATAAGGAATAAGGGTCGTTTGTGCGTGTGTGTGTGTGTGTGTGTGTATGGTTATTTTTGGGAGACAGACAGCTGTAGCCATAGTAACACACTGGGCCATGTACAACGCTCTCATTTCAGTACCACGGACAGCTCTCTCTCTCCTCCCTCTCTCTCCCCCTCTCTCTATCTCTCTCTCCCCTCTCTCTATCTCTCTCCCCCTCTCTCTATCTCTCTCTCTCTCCCTCTCACTCTCTCTCTCTCTCCCTCTCTCTCCCCTCTCTCTCTCCCCTCTCTCTATCTCTCTCTCCCCTCTCTCTATCTCTCTCTCTCCCCTCTCTCTATCTCTCTCTCTCCCTCTCACTCTATCTTTCCCCTCTCCCTCTCTCTCCCCTCTCTCTCTCCCCTCTCTCTATCTCTCTCTCTCTCCCCTCTCTCTCTCTCCCCTCTCTCTATCTCTCCCTCTCTCTCCCCTCTCTCTATCTCTCTCTCTCTCCCCTCTCTCTATCTCTCGCTCTCCCTCTCACTCTATCTCTCCCCTCTCCCTCTCTCTCCCCTCTCTCTCTCCCCTCTCTCTATCTCTCGCTCTCCCTCTCACTCTATCTCTCCCCTCTCCCTCTCTCTCCCCTCTCTCTCTCCCCTCTCTCTATCTCTCTCTCTCTCCCCTCTCTCTATCTCTCTCTCTCTCTCCCCTCTCTCTCTCTCCCCTCTCCCTCTCTCTCTCTCTCTCTCTATCTCTCCCTCTCTCTCCCTCTCCATCTCCCCCCCCCCCGTATCCTTCTATTTCCAGGATTTGAACACGAGGTCTCCCATCCATCGCTGAGGGTCTTGGCAACGTTTGGACTGTATATCGATGAACACCAGAAGCACCAAGAACGATTCTTTCTGACAGAAGCTGCTCGCTCTTCCTCCCGGCAGCTCACTTGGCAGAGGCGGGATGGCCTGGGGGTCACCGCGGGAGGCCCGGAACTGGAAGGTCGCCAGTTTGGTGGGCGGGGAAAAGAATGGGAAAATCCCTCTCGTATAAACACATAAAGAGGCATCAACGAGGCTCCGCTGAGAAGATGAGAGACGTTTGGGTTGCTCTCACGTCTCCAGATGTATCTGATTTTTAACCCACCACCTGGACCGTCCCAACATCTGGAGCTGCTGGAACATCATGCAGATGCTGATATGAGATAAACATCATTATTTACACCGTCTGCCAGCCAACAGCTATTGGGCATCAGCAACCAGCATCCTCACACTGGCGGCTTCTGTCTCACACTCACACACACACACGCACACACACACACACACACACACACACACACACACACACACACACACACTCCTGTCATTGTGAGGACTTCCATAGACATACTACATTCCACAGCTCCTAACATCACAACTCCCCCCCTGACCTTTGACCTAAAACAGCAAGTGCTCAATATGAGCAGCAAAATACTGGCTCAGCTGCCAGTCGTGATAGCATATCAGACTGGTGAAAGACTGGTGAAAGACTGATGAAAGACTGGTGTAAGACTGGTGTAAGACTGGTGAAAGACTGGTGTAAGACTGGTGAAAGACTGGTGAAAGACTGGTGAAAGACTGGTGTAAGACTGGTGAAACACTGGTGAAACACTGGTGTATGACTGCTGCTACACTGGTGAAAGACTGGCGTAAGACTGGCGTAAGACTGGTGAAAGACTGGTGGTACAATGGTGAAAGACTGGTGAAAGACTGGTGGAACAATGGTGAAACACTGGTGTAAGACTGGTGAAAGACTGATGAAAGACTGGTGTAAGACTGGTGTAAGACTGGTGTAAGACTGGTGAAAGACTGGTGAAAGACTGCTGGTACACTGGTGAAAGACTGGTGAAAGACTGGTGAAAGACTGCTGGTACACTGGTGAAAGACTGGTGAAAGACTGGTGTAAGACTGGTGAAACACTGGTGAAACACTGGTGTATGACTGCTGGTACACTGGTGAAAGACTGGCGTAAGACTGGCGTAAGACTGGTGAAAGACTGGTGTAAGACTGGTGTAAGACTGGTGAAACACTGGTGAAACAGTGGTGTATGACTGCTGGTACACTGGTGAAAGACTGGCGTAAGACTGGTGAAAGACTGGCGTAAGACTGGTGAAAGACTGGTGAAAGACTGGTGGTACAATGGTGAAAGACTGGTGTAAGACTGGTGAAAGACTGGTGTAAGACTGGTGTAAGACTGGTGTAAGACTGGTGAAAGACTGGTGTAAGACTGGTGAAAGACTGGTGAAAGACTGCTGGTACACTGGTGAAAGACTGGTGAAAGACTGGTGTAAGACTGGTGAAAGACTGCTGGTACACTGGTGAAAGACTGGCGTAAGACTGGCGTAAGACTGGTGAAAGACTGGTGAAAGACTGCTGGTACACTGGTGAAAGACTGGTGAAAGACTGGTGAAAGACTGGTGAAAGACTGGTGAAAGATTGCTGGTACACTGGTGTAAGACTGGTGTAAGACTGGTGAAAGACTGGTGAAAGACTGGTGAAAGACTGGTGTAAGACTGGTGAAAGACTGCTGGTACACTGGTGAAAGACTGGTGAAAGACTGGTGAAAGACTGGTGAAAGATTGCTGGTACACTGGTGAAAGACTGGTGAAAGACTGGTGAAAGACTGGTGAAAGATTGCTGGTAAACTGGTGTAAGACTGGTGAAAGACTGCTGGTACACTGGTGAAAGACTGGTGAAAGACTGGTGAAAGATTGCTGGTACACTGGTGAAAGACTGCTGGTACACTGGTGTAAGACTGGTGAAAGACTGGTGAAAGACTTGTGAAAGACTGCTGGTACACTGGTGTAAGACTGGTGAAAGACTGGTGAAAGACTGGTGTAAGACTGGTGAAAGACTGGCGTAAGACTGGTGAAAGACTGGTGGAAGATTGCTGGTACACTGGTGTAAGACTGGTGTAAGACTGGTGAAAGACTGGTGAAAGACTGGTGAAAGACTGGTGAAAGACTGGTGAAAGACTGGTGTAAGACTGGTGAAAGACTGGTGAAAGACTGCTGGTACACTGGTGTAAGACTGGTGTAAGACTGGTGAAAGACTGGTGTAAGACTGGTGAAAGACTGGCGTAAGACTGGTGAAAGATTGCTGGTACACTGGTGTAAGACTGGTGTAAGACTGGTGAAAGACTGGTGAAAGACTGGTGTAAGACTGGTGAAAGACTGCTGGTACACTGGTGAAAGACTGGTGAAAGACTGGTGAAAGACTGGTGTAAGACTGGTGAAAGACTGGCGTAAGACTGGTGAAAGACTGGTGAAAGACTGCTGGTACACTGGTGAAAGACTGGTGAAAGACTGGTGAAAGACTGGTGTAAGACTGGTGAAAGACTGGTGAAAGACTGGTGAAAGACTGGTGTAAGACTGGTGAAAGACTGGTGAAAGACTGGTGAAAGACTGGTGTAAGACTGGTGAAAACACATGTTAATCCTGTGTGACGCCACATTTCCCATGAGTCTCTTGGAGGGATAAAACCAAAACGCTGGATGTTTGTGTCGTATTTGGGATTTTAAATGAATAAATAACAAAACTGCCGTGGCCCAAATTTCAGGAAGGAATCAGAGAAACCTTAAACAGGAATTTACGAGGTGCAGAGAGCACCAGCAACACGAATGCTGCCGGTGTGTGTGTGTGTGTGTGTGTGTGTGTGCCTGATGGATGAATATATATCCTCTGCTGATGCTGAGTCAGCGTCAAATTACGTAACGCTGACTCTTAAAGTCCAGTCTGGGAATCATGATCAGCTCAGACGGCTCTGAATGAACCTGCGGCAGCCTCACGTGCAACTGGACACCCTGTTGACGAGCGGGTGTCCCACACGGCCTGCTGACACACACAAACACACACTCAATGGTGGAATTGGGAGGGCACAATGGGAGGGTTACTCTATAGTGGGCCCGTCTATTGACTCCTTTTTGTTGGGCGAGAATCCGGGAGGGAGCGGCAGGACAGGCCACACAAAGGAGGGTCCAGCTGGGCGTCCTGGACCGGGACACTCACCTGCCAGCGGAGAGGAGGGGGATCTGCGGAGCGCCATTCCTGCCTGTGGCGGGGCCCGGCTGGGAGGTGGGCCTGGGTTCCCCGGGCGGTGGGTCAGGTCTCCGTCCCGGCCGTCATCCACGGGAGGCTGTGAGGCGGCGGAGCGCGAAGGTCGGCTCAGGGAGCTTAACTGTGTTGGGATAATGCTCTGCTCTGACTGGCCCAGTCCAGCAGGGGCCAAAACTCCACAACTCAGCGCGTTGCTGCGCTCTGACAAACACACCAGGGCTTGTGGGTAACACCGGCTGGCTGGTCGGGTGTTTAGCCAAAGGAATTACAGCAGTCCCACACACACACACACACACACACACACACAGATTACTGGGCCCTCCTAATGTGCACCAATTACGGATCCTTCTGTCGGGCTTGAGCTGCTGACCTGAGGACCTGAAGGGTCAGAGTCATCGTGAAGTCCTGTGTGTGTTTATGTGTTGGACACTAAGACGAGCAGAGCTGAGCAACGTCCCCACACACACACACACACACACACTCCCGACCGCCCCGGTGCTCACTCGGTAAGGGTATCGGGTGTGAGGCGCTGACCCGCTCTCGCCCTCGTACACACGCACACACACCTCCAGACAGACTGGGTCCCCTTACAGGCAGTTTGTGGTGTTAAATATTAAAGGTGTTCTTGGAATGAACTAGTTAAAGGTCACGTTTGAAACACAAGCAGCTCCTGTTGGACCAAAGTGTGCGTCTGCGCGTTGGGACTGATCCCAGATCAGTTCTTCACCTTCAGCTCAGCACGACCTCAATAAGACGTCCCATTAACCCGAGGCCTGGTTCTGACCCAAAAACAGTGAGGACAGGCCGACTGCCCCCTCCCCAGAGACGTACCCATGGAACCAGGTGTGGGACTGGATCAGTGCGCGCACACACACACACACACACACACACACACGCGCACTAATTTCCCTGGTTATCTGATCTGGTTCACGTCTTCCTGGAGACACCAAAGATAACAGAGAGCGAATCGATTGTCGGTGTTCCAGTTTCTCCCAGTTTCCTCCCACACACACCTGTCAGAGCCGAGGACGTCTCTACAGGTGGAGCTCGCCTCCGTGAGCAATCACACGCTTAGTAGCTGCTTCTGTTTCCCTTCTCTGTCCTCGTTTCTCATGAAATGTGCATCACATTGGAGCAAAGCTTTTATTGTGAAAGGTGGGGAACCTTCCAGAATCAGGACGCCATTTAGCTTCTGTCTTGTGTCCGTTGAGCGACTCGCTCCGTGGAAAGTCGTGCGTCGAGCGCGTGCAGCCCCCCTGATCAGTGCACGCCTCATCTCATCTCCTTCCGTCTCTCGTTCCTCATGTTCAGAGATAATCTGATCGCCCGGAGACGCATTTTTGACAAAAGATGAAACGGCGCTCAAATGTCTCTCCAACAATAAAGATGCTAAAGAGAAACACGGATTAAGGGGAAGAAAGCTTCTGTGGGCTAATCACATTTCACTCAACTCCTGAATAAACCTTAAAATATTCACAGCGGTGCTAAAAAAAACCTCGATTTCCTCAGAAATGTGCACAGAAAAAGAACTTGGGGCTGTGCAAGACCAAGGTTATCGTTCCCCTTCGTTTGTGCCGACATGTGGTACGCCCACGCCGACAATGATTTTAGAGAGTAAACAGGACGAGGACACACAAAGCTGCTGGCAGATGAAAACCCCTGAAAGATAATTTGGGATTAAACGCAGAAGATGAAAGGAAGTGACGTAGAAATATTTATGTGGAGGTCTCCATCTGCTGGCCAAAGCTGGTAATTACAGAAAACGCTGGGTTAAAATAATGCTGTAAATGATGAAATATGGAGTCAAAAAACACAACTTTGTATTTGTCTTAGCTAAGTACACACAAATACACAACACTGAAATACATACATTTACAAAAAAGATGATTTATGGCCTCAAATTTAGGTAAAAAGAACTGTGTCAACAGTAATATTGTTTATTACCATAACTGACATAGAAAATACTGATTATAAAGGAGCTGATGGCCTTAGATCCTACCAAGAAGACATTTAAAACAGGATCATTACCTCTGTGTCAGAATGAATTGTGGATGATTTTTTTTTTGCCATAACTTACTTTAAAAAACGAATACAAACACATTTAACTGTGCAGAGAACTTGTATTGGACTTGGTGAGGATCCAGGGCGACTACAGCACTGACCAGCATGTGCTCGCTGTCCTATAAATAACGAACGTCTCCTTTCCTGTAACACTCAATCCATAAATTAGTTTCAGAACTCGGATCGTGTGGTCGGTCTTTGCACAGTTTCAGTGTGAGACAGCCGCTGTGACTTGTACCATGTTTCCAAAGGCAAACATCTTGTTGGAGGAAATGATTATTTCCTCTACAGGAAACGACACTGAAGGCAGCAACAGAAACCGAGCAGTGCTTTCAGTGGTCGCCTAGACAACCGTCAACCTACATTTGCTCAGGACAGGATCGACCGCGTAAACAGCGACTTTGCTGAGGTGCAGTTTTCCAGTTCTGGTATTCGGCAGGTCTGGAGAACTCCAACAGTTTTGTGTGTTTACCATGTTTAAGACCTTTCCCTTCGCCCATCTATCAAAGGAGGGGCCCTAGGTGGAGCGTTTCTCCACACCCTGCTTAATCCCCAGAACCAGATGAACGAACCAGTTGATCTGAACCATCCAGCCCTTCTCCCTGCAGATCTCTATCTGGTCCAGCAGGTGGCGCTGCGCCTCGTCCTCGCTGCGGCCCACCGTCAGCGCCTCTCTGATGTACTCGATGTCCTCCTTGCTCGTCAGCTGCGGCATGCCTGAAAAAAGCAGCACAGGAGTCAAACTGAATGGTTTCGGAGACAAGACGAGGAGTTTTTATCCGAATCAGAAGTTGTACCAGTCATCAGCATCATGGAGAAGAGGATGATGAGCAGGTTGGTGTGATGCCGGAGAGCCAGGTAGGCCTTCACACACACATTCTGAAGGAGAAAGGCAAGTAAAACAATGCCGAGTGTGTCTGGATGAGAGGCGGCGGGTGTGTAGCCGCGCGCACGTGTCTGCCGTGTTTACAACAGGACTTCACGTTTGAGGCACCTGGAATTTCTGGAAGTTGGGGCTGCTTTTCTTTCCAGAGGTTCCCATGACGTAGAGGAAGTCAGGCGTGAGAACGAAGGGAACCCATTCCTTACTGATTCCCATGAAACTCTTGTAATTCCCCAGGATGTGGCCAAAGTCGATGTGGAAGAGGTTTCCTGCAGGAAGACAAAAGAGGGTTGGAGCCTTTTGTCCCGTGTTTACTCCCAGCCGGCCCACGGCCCCGGAATCTTTCATCCCAGAACAACTGCAACAACACCACTTTCCAGCTCCCTCACCAGACTCGGTGATCATGATGTTGTCGTTGTGGCGATCTCCGATCCCCAGGACGTAGGTGGCCACGCAGTAGCCGCCACAGGAGTGCAGGAACCTCTCCACGGCCTGCTGGAACTACAGAGACAGACGCCGTCAGGAGGGACGAAAGCACCGGGCCTGAAACGGTTCAGTTCCTGGAACAAAGCGTTTGAATGTGGTGGAGCCTCGGCCAGGAGGGGAGGCTGCACGTTGCAGGTATGATGTGAAGACAGGAAGAAGCAGCTTCCTTCCTGTCTGGCTGTCTGCTACTTCCTGTCAAACGTTGCAACAGCCCAGTGTAGAGACAACGTAGATCCGGTTCCAACAGGATCAGGAACGTCCTCGTGAGCAGCATCTGTGGACGGCGTACCTTGTCCTCGTTGACACACTTGTCCCGGAGCCACTGACAGAGGATCTCGTCTTTAAAGGCTCCGGTGCTCCCAACCACGCTCTGCTGGATGTTGGCGATGGTGGTGGCATCTTTCACGATCTCAATCATGCCTGAGACACAACAGAGAGCAGAGGCTGAGCCTGGCCCGGCACCCCCGGGGCCCCCCCACGAGAAAGGGACGCCTGCCCGACCTATTCTGTTCCCAGTGGAGATGCAGCCGTAGGGCAGGAGGCAGAGGTCCAGCGATTCCGTCTCCCAGATGGACTCCATGATCAGCAGGATCTGAAGGGAAAGCAGAGCCGTGAGCAGCCGGACGCTCCGGTCGTTCCGGACGCTCCGGTCGCTCCGGACGCTCCGGTCGGAGCGCTCACCTGCAGGATCAGCATGTCCTGCCTCAGGTCGTCGCCGTCCTTGAAGATGATGCCGATGGGGTCTTTGGACAGCGTGGTGCTGTCGGCCCGCTTGAACTGCAGCCACAGAGGCTTCTTCTTGGACGCCATCACTTTGCACTGCTCGATCTGACGGGAAGAAACGTTTGTTTATGCGAGTGCCCTCATTTCCTGGAGGGTCCAGAATGAGTGCGTGTCCCACCAAGAGGGCTCCAGCTCTGAGTCCAGGATCATACGGGACCCTGAAATCCTCGGGCAGGCCGGACGACTGCAGGGCCTCCAGTTTCTGGCGGAGCTGGAACACCACTGAGGAGCACAGGCAACTTGAGTCACATCTTCTCTGGTCCCAGGCTCAGACCAACGGTACCTGACCGGGAATCCACCTTGGGCGGTGATGTCGTACTTGTCGGCAGACACAGTCTTGATCTCCCGCGTGACTTTCTGCAGAGCTTCGGTGGTCTCCACCTGAAAGGCGCCGGCCAACGCGTCAGCGGAAGGTTGCCGCGGTGACGACGACGACGATGATGATGATGCCGGGAGGCACCGCTCACCTGTTTCCTGAAGTCCTGCAGCATGTCCTCGCCACACCCCCGCAGGTACGCCTCCAGCAGCACCGCGTAGCGCTGCTGGTAGTGCATGGACTGGGCGATCTCGCTGCGCAGGAACCAGAAGAGGAAGTGGCCGATGCGTTTGCTCTGCAGAGGGAGAGCGGAGGGAGAGATCAGAGCAGACTCACGCACACGCGCACGCACACACACGCGCAGGGTTTACCCTCAACGCTCTCTTCAGCAGGAACCGGACCAGGCTGCTGTCGTGGTAGGGCTCAAACTTCACCGCCTGCAGACGACACGCGAGCGTCAAAAGTGTCCGTCCGGCTTTCAGAGCTCCCCTGAGATCACATTTGACTACGTGATGTCAGCAGGACACAGAGGTGGAGACAAGGACGCTGTGTGTCCACCTCAGCTGATCATTTAAACGCCTCATGCAAAGTCGTTAGCGTCGCTATGGCAACACATCAGGGAAATTGATGTGCAAATGATGCGGCGCACATGAAGCACAAATAGCTTCACGCTGTCTTGATCAGTTTTGATGATTGGAGAGGAGTGAAAAAACCTCCCTCAACTCACACAAATACACAATTCGAGGAGCTAAAATAAGACTTTGATCTAATAATACGTCTGCATTTAAGCGGCCTGACGACAATGGCGGTGGTTTAAAAGGGGTCGGGCCCACAGGTGAGCCTGCACGCACCTGCACCAGCTGCAGCAGGTACCGCAGCACGTCGTCGTCCTCCAGGGTCTCCAGCTTCCTGACGGCCAGCGAGCGAACCTGCGCGTCTGAGAAATGACAGTCCAGCAGCTGCATGGCCAGACCCACGTCCAGCCCGCTGGAGGCGGCGCCCGTTAGTGGCGGCAGGAACCGGGCCGGCCGAAGAGGCGCGGCGCGGAGCGGCGCGGCGCGGCGCAGAGCGGAGCGTCCTTACCTGCTGTCCCAGGCCGAGCTGCGCTCCAGCAGCCGGTGCGTCTCCAACACGTCCTCCTGCTTCCCCCAGCTGACGGAGCTCAGGAGTTTGGGGTAGGCCCTGCGAAGGGAAAGGTGCAGGTGAGGACGCGCGCCGGGGTGACGGCAGGTGGTCGTCCGCGTGCACAGCACCTGGGGTCGCGCGTGCACTCGTGCCTGAAGTGCCACAGCAGCTCCTTGTCCTCCGGGCTCAGAGGATGAAGCGGGTCGGTCCTCACAATCACAGCGAACTGCTTCCTCAGGTGGTTGGGCATCTCCCGCTGCCCCCGCTCGCCGCCCTGCGCCTCCTCCACGCCGCCCCTGGCCTCCCGGCTCGCGCGGCTCTTGGGCAGCACCACAGGGTAGCAGTACTTGTCCAGCAGGATGGCGACGGCCATGGAGGACGCCCGGTCCGGGTTGGTGGCCGAGGTCAGCTTGTCGGCGTTGATGCTGCTGCTGCTCTCGTCGCTCTTCTCCGGCATCTTCCACATGTGGAGGATGAACTCGCCCTGGCGCAGGAGCGAGCGGTGGTCCACCAGCAGCAGGTTGACGTAGTACAGGAGGCGGCTCTTGGTCTTTCCTGTCAACACACGGTGGGGGGGGGGGGGGGGGGGGGGGGGGGGGGGTGAGGCTGGAGGTCGCTGCAGCGTCGCTGCTGAAAGTCCTCACCATCGTGGCCGCCCGCTGCCGCTGCCGCTGCCGCTGGGCTGTCCTGCTGCGCTGAGCCCCCCTTGGAGTTTAGAGTCTGAGGCTGCTTCCTACAAACCACCTGGACGGAGCAGATGAAAGCATCAAAGCAGATGCAGGCCGGCTGGTTCGGGCTGGTCGGACCGGGACCGTTCCCAGCTCACCTGGAGGCTGAGACGTGCTCCTTTCGGCAGATCCTTGATCTTGATGTTAAACTCCAGCCAGCAGTTCCACAGAACCTCTTCAGTGAATGTTTTGGAGGAGGTTCTCTCCTGGGGAAGGAGAGAGAATCTTTACTGAAACCTGCTGCTCGTGTGTTGGGACATGAGAGCGGCATAAAATGTTGATTGTTTAAGGTCGGTGTTGATCTGTTTCCCCGGATCCAGTCCTGGTTTTACTGTCTCAGGAGAAAAGACCGACCTGGTAGGACAGAGGACTGGATCTGGATCTGGACGCCCCTGAGCTAAGGCGGATTAGCGTCCGGCTACCTGAGCTAGGAGCTGCTGGCCGTGGAAGATGCTCGCTTCAACAAACACCAGGAAGTCTGGGATTTTCGGCAGGGACGGGATGTCGATACCCAGCACTTTGACTCTGAACTTCCTGTTGCAGTCCCACATGGAGATGGTGAACACCCGCTCGTGGTCCTTCCCGTCGATGGTCAGTTGCTCGTGGGTACCTGGCAAACACAATCAACCAGTTCTGACTCGGAAAACGCGGCTGAACCGACCGTCTCCTGAATCAGCTCCGCACCCGCAACTCCGGTACAGTCGTCCACCTGAGCCCAGTCCTCCTTCTGGACCAGGTCCAGGTCAGGATTGGGTGGCGTTTCCAGAACCAGATGAATTTCCTCCCCGTTCTTTAGACACTGTCGGACCCAGTTGAAGTTCTGCAGAGGTTTGTCACCGTACAGATACTCCTCCCTGCACCAACGCACACTTACAAAGTTGCTCTTCACTTCTGAAACGTTCCAGAAGAACCAGATCTAAAAGTATAAATACCTTCCACACACGCGCAGCACAAAGTCCGTCTCGCTCAGGTTTTCCGGAATACCGAGCAGAACTCTTTTACTTGATGTCTTGGCAAAGAAACTGGTCAAAACCTGAGCAGAAGAGGAGCCTGAGCGGGACCGAAAGGCGAGAGTTTCCCTCCCCAGCGTTGCTTTACCTGCGCCGGAGTCTCGTCGATGGAGACTTTGATGGTCTGGCTCACCGTGCTGACGTGGATCACCACCAGGATGGAACCGTTGCTGACCTGGAGGAACCACAGCACATCATATTTCAGGCAGCCCCCGATTGGCTCCTTCCAATACGGAGCTAAGCTACCTTGCTCAGCAGGTGCTCAGGCAGGTTCTTGCAGGTGACCCAGGGGTCCATGGAGTAGAGCTTCGGGTCCCGCTCCACCAGCTCTAGGCGCCGCGGCGTCAGCAGCTTCCTGCGGGTGAACTCCAGCTCGTCATCGTGCACGTTGCTGACGTCCGTCACGTCGTAGCCGATCAGGTAGTTGAGGTAGCGCTGGTACTGCAGCGACTCCTCCGACGGCTGGGGGCGGAGCACCAGCTGGATCCGCCCCACTTCTTTCTTCAGGGCTTTGAGAGCACAGAGCGTGTTGGAAGACACCACTGGACACTGAACGTGCACGTTGGGTCCGGCTGGTACCTCTCCAGTAGCAGACGCAGTCCAGCGTCTGGAAGACCTGGTGCTTGTCGTAGATCTCACACACGCTGCCTTTTTTCTGGTAGAGCAGGATGCACTGGTCCGGAGAGAAGCGCTGGTAGAAGTCAGGGCAGATGTTCAGGGTCACGGCCCTCAGCCACACCTGAGTCTTCACCTGGGAAACGAGAACGTCTGCATGAATCCGCTGCCCGAGCCGCCCCAAACGCACCAGCGACAGCAAAGCCACGGCGCCCGCGCACCTGTTCCACAGTCCAGTTCGCCGCCACGTCCAGCAGCAACTTGTCAGAACCACTTCTGCATCTGGCTGCAGCCGGCAGGACGAACTCCACACTGATCTGATCCATGGAGCTGTGGGGAGCCGAGCCGACGGCCTTCCTCCTCCTCCTCCTCCTCCTCGAACGGTCTCCTGTTACGATTGCGGAATCCTCGTCACTCAGCTGCGCCTGCTCCCCATCCATAACCTAACTTTAGATGCACAAGATGCAGTTTTTGCTAATAAACATACGGTTGAAGCCAACTCTCCTTCAGGGCATCACTCGGGCTACTGAGGCGTTGTTGTTCTAGTTTAAAAGATATCTCATACATGTTCATATCAATAGACACTGTTTGCTATTATTAGCTTTCTATTATGCAAAAACCAAACGAGAATATAAAGATAGCACATTTTAAAATCCACCGTGGAGAAAAAAGCTCAATCTCGTCCACAGAAGTATCATAACAAGCACATTCTGGAAGGACGATACTTCAGCTTATTCTAAGGAATAATAGCTTATTTCCCTTCTGCTTCTGTAACAGAGGAAGTATCAAGAAACAGGAAGCATCAAAACGCACCAAAGTAGAAGAAACGACCAACTTTGTCACAATTCAAACGCAAAATTAGGTCTCGAATGTAGGAAAACAGTTGGCAGGACGACGTGAAAAGGCCAATAAAGTGAGTTGAAGTGCAACAATGGCGGAAGATTGTGAGAAGAGTAACGGTGCTGCGATGAACGGAAGCAGAGGCGTCAAAGCTGTCAAACGGGACTTTTCGGAGCTGAAAACACTCACCAGGCAACGCAGACGGCAGCACAACCCAAAGCTTTCGGCCTTTTAGTCTGTTTCCATGCGGCACCAGACCGGGGGCACATGTAGAACATCAGATGTTTCACACTTTACTGGCAGGTTCCGAAGAAACGCGTCTCCTGCACAAGACCGTCAATCTCACCGGCGAACTTCTGGAGGCTAAAACCGGAAAACTACTTCCGGCGTGCCTCTTCAAAATAAAACCGATCACTTGATTTGTAGTTTTGTTAGGTAATATAATTTGACCCAATGCTGGTTTGGTGATGAAATAATAATTATACCATTATTTCCTTCGAAAGAACACGTAGCAGCGTTTGCTTGTCACTGTCCATTTATCGTACTATTATATTTTACATAACGGATTTTAGATGTTTGGTTCAGCTCAGCACGTCTAACTTGACGCTGTGTTTTCCTCTGTGCCCACTGGGGGGATACTAAGAACTCTCAAGACTGTTGTTTAATGCTCGTCCTAATTAATTAGTGTTATTAGAGCAGCACAAAGTGTGTGAAGGAGAGTTGATTTTATACGTGAAGCATTTTTATACGTCGCCGCTGTGTTAACACTCAAATGCAATTTATTGTACTGTAAACCTACTCTAAAAACAAAAAAGTACTGACAAATAATCGTTTTAATGCCATTTTCCCTCAAATGAATGAACCTGCACAATGTTTTATCGCGATAGTGGAACAGAACACTACTTTTCTCACAGCATGAATGTAGTCATTTAGCTTTCCCACCTCATACAAAGTGAATATAATTGCGTCTACTCGAGTTTCACAGAGCGTCGTGGATGCGAAGACCTGTGGCAGCCTTGGAAATGAGGAAGGGCCACAATCTTTGAGGTTATTTGGCTGAAATAACCTGTTGTACAAGTTGCACTGCGACTGAGCTGGAGGCTGTTTGCTTGTTACTCAACGCACCTATTATCATCTATGCTCATGTTATGTTATGGGTACTTATATCTGGAGACATGTAGCGCAAGTACCTGTTACAGACGGTGAATATAAACTTTCGGGTTGTGTCAGTACTTCTGCTCAGCCATCTTTCATCTAGCGAACCCACCCAGCCTTTTATCAGCCTGCTGAAATTGACTGACCAATCAGATTGAAGGAAGCGTTTGACTGACACCGACACCGACCAATTAGGACGCAGGAAGTGAAGCGTTTATACTCGTCCCCTTTCCCGTAGAAGGCGACTGTTTTGGTGAGTTGAGCAAAGTTAATTCAAATAGTTTGTCGATTTTTCAGCATAGATTATGAAATGTGGCAACGGCAGTGAGGCGATCGCACACCAAACTTTCGAGTGGAGCCCCGTTGTTGAACTGTCAACGCTTATTCTGGGCTGTAAATAGAGTTTCGCGACCCTCCGTGGAGCTTCTCTGTTGACGTTCGTTGCTTTGTGAACAGCTTTGGGCAGCAGACTGTCTCGTCCTTTTTAGATACCTAAGAAATCCTCCCAAACGCCGCTTTGTCTTCGCTAAACGTCGCCTTTTCCACGGAATTGTTTCCAACTGTCATTGAATTCGTGTTTTAAATCCGTTTAACCCCTTAGTTAGCGTATATTATTGTTGTCCTCTTCATACTGAATGAATGGGGTTTTATGCGCATGCGCACACGATCCCAAAAGTTTATAAACAAGAAGTCACGTGATAATATTTCGAAACCGACGACAGAAACCGACCTTAATCACGTCGCATGTTATAAACACATGCCGTAGTTGCGTTACGCATATTAATCTTAACATTTTAACAACATTACTCCAATATCAACCTGTCAGCTGTCCAGCAGCGTGCATGTCGCCCCCCCCGCACGTATAGAGGCTATACATTACACCGGTCAAGCTCCAGTTTCTCAGCTCACACATTTCTGGAACTGCAGCTTGTGTTGAGTGTTGAGTAATATAGTGTTTCCTCCGGTGGTTTCCGTTATCGGCCCGCATTCAAATCCCAATTCTGAAATGAGTTGACGGACTTTCTGCAGCTGTTTGCATGTTTCAGTCACGTTACCATGGTGAGGGAGGCGATGACCTCAGCCGAGCTCTCTAGTGACCTTCAGCATCACAAGGTGCAGAATTCCGAGCCTCGGCAGGAACACGCAGGTATTTACAGACGCTTCGTCCTCTAAAGTCTATCTAAATAGTAACATATGGAAAACACTCTATAACGAGAACCTGTTTCATCCGTCCCACCCCCAGATGTAACTATGGAGGCTGAGTCACATGATCTCCTCCTCTGTAGCGAGCGGCTCCCCTCCTCCCCTGGTGGCCCCAGCAGTGACAGCTACATTGAATATGGTACCTAAACACACACGTGTTCCATTCTTTATTTTGAGGAGACCCAGTCCAGCGATGGCTGAGGTGGCTCTGATTCCAGAGCAGGGGCGGTGAAACCCGGTCCCTCAGGGCAGCCATGGAACCAGGTTTTCTGCCTCCATCGCCGATGAACGCCTTCATCCCGTCCTTAAACCGTGTATCACTGAACTTTACTGGTCTTAAGCAGCAACGTCAGTTTTAGTGAAACACAGTTCGAGTCAGCCGAGCGTGAGCGCCGCTCATCTCTTCCTCCCAGATGACCTCCCTGACCTGCAGGAGGTCCAGGAGGAGGCAGAGCCAACGGCGCCACCTGTCTACCGGGTGGACATGGATGTGTCGCACCAGGAGCCAAACACACACACCCTCACGCAGCCTCCCGACACCCACCGGCTGACGCAGCTGGCTCACATCGCCACGGGTCCACAGAGCCCGCTGCTCCAGGAGGGTCCGGTCAGCAGGTCAGTGCACCTTCTGCTGCAGCTCGATGTGCAGCGTCACGGCCTGAGCTGTGTTTGATGGAACTGTGTTTTCAGCTCCTCTTCAGCCTGGAGCAGTAATCTACATTCCTACGCGAGGGCCGTGCCACGCAGCGTGTCGCCCCCTGGCGGTCGTTGCAGTCAGCGCAGCAGGGTAGAGCTCAGGTTCACCGCCATCATCCAAAGGCCCAATAAATATCTAAAACGTCCTGTTCCCCGACAGAAGAGCAGCGAATGTGGCTCTGCAGTGTCCACCAGGTCCTCTCTGTCTGATGATGAAGATATCGGGTGGAACATCTCCTGGCCGCCCACAGCCTGGCACTGCTTCCTCAAAGGTGGGACAGCCCAGAGTGTCTGTGTGCTCCTTCCGCACCCCCCAGTGGGGCCCGGAGGCTGCTATTTCTGAGCACCGCTTCTCATCCTCCAGGGACTCTTGTGCGCTTCCACGACGGCTCCCATTCCAAGTGGCGAGACGTGGACGGCCTGGGCTCCGCCGAGGAAGACTGTGCAGAAGAAGAGCAGCTCCTGAAGGTACAGGCGGCTGCACCCAGCCACAGGCTGCTCAGGGTTCAGGGCACTGAAAGGACCTCTCTTGTTGCTTCTGTTCCACCGCGCATTTCCAGACGTATGGCTCCGAAGGTCTGCAGCTGGTGGATCACACTGAGGTTGCGTTGTCTGGCCAGACTGTCCTACAGCTGACCTTTGACCCCGGGGCATTCGGACAGACCTGCGTTACCGCACGGTGTCAGCTGGACCACCCGTTCTACGTGAAAAATAAAGGTGGGCCTGACACTTCTGACCCGTCCCGACCGTCAGAGGCTGCGTTTAAAGCGTCGTCGTTTGGTTTTTACCAGGCTGGTCGTCATTTTACCCCGGCCTGACTGTGGTGCATCATGGGATTCCCTGTTACGACCTGGAGGTCGGCGCCCTGTGCCTCCCTCCAGGTCACAGAGATGCTAAACACGCCGACAACTCGCTGGTCTTTGACACCTTCCGCAGGTAAAGTCATGGCTTGTTGCTGAAACAGCAGCGGGCCGATCACCGTGACCTGACTCTCGCGCGTCTCCTCAGCTTTGACTTCACCCCTCTGGACTCCTCGGCCGTCTACGTGTTGAGCAGCATGGCCAGGCGGCGGCAGGCCTCTCGCACCAGCGGGGACGGAGGCGCGTCGCCAGGTGCTCTGCATGTTGGGGCTAATGTGACGTCAAGAGTTATGTGATGAGAAAGCCAAGTCCAAACCCAACGTCTCCCTTTCGAACCTCCAGAACCTCAGAGTCAGAGCGGCTCCCCGCCTTCTCGCCAGAAGCCGAACAGGAAACAGAACACCGGCCCAGCAAAAGGCGACAACGCGTCCTCGAAGTGCAAGCGACCGATGAACGCCTTCATGTTGTTTGCCAAGAAGTTCAGGGTGGAGTACACGCAGATGCACCCTGGGAAGGACAACAGGTGGGTGCTGTCAGGTGTCGGACAACAACAGCAGTTTACCTGTAGTTGTAGTTTAGCATTAGGATATTCTGCCCCTGTCGGCCAGGCAGCGGTACTGCAGCCACATTTTCCACCCCGGAGATACAGGTGACTTTATAGAAGCACTCTGATCCGTGTTCTTCAGATCTCACAGCCCGTGATGGTTTTTTGTGCTTCAGAGCCATCAGCGTCCTGCTGGGGGAGAGGTGGAAGAAGATGCGGAGCGAGGAGCGGCGGGTGTTCACCGTCCAGGCCAAAGCCCTCGCCGACGAGCAGAAACGGCTCAACCCAGACTGCTGGAAACGCAAACGGACCGGCTCGGTAAGACGGCGCCCACGCCACATCGGAGGCCCTCCTCTTCTCCGTCCCCCTCCTCACAACATCTCTGATGGAGGGAGAGACGTTGTCAGGTCCCCACATATGTGAAAAACCAGCCCCCCCCCCCCCCCCCCCCCACACACACACACACACACACACAAACACACACACACACTTTGCTCTCGTCCTATTTCTTCATGCTGTCGATTGTTCTGTGTCCTCCAGGGTTGTCAGGGAAATTAGGGACCAGAAGAAAGAAGCAGCCTGTTTGGCCTGCAGACCCCCTCGTGCACATGCAGACCCCCTCGTGCACATGCAGACCCCCTCGTGCACATGCAGACGTGACGAGCAGCTCTGCGTGTTTCCCAGCTTCACGGTGAAATGTTGTACAGACTCACCTCTTCCACAGCGAGGCCTCGATTCTTCTTTCAGGTTCTTTTTTAAATCTCCTCACAGCCCAAACTGCGGCAGAGCCAGTTTTCTCTCATCAGTTCTGCTCCTCAGAGGAGCCAAATGTGCTTTCAGAAGTGTCAATTTAGGTCAGCCAACAATATTACGCCTACATTTACGATCTAAATACGAATGAACTGTTCCTATTTAGCTCAGATGAGCTTCCTTCTCAGCATTTTTCCCTGATTATTTTAGAGCTGAACAGTTGGACTAATAAAAGAGCTTCTGGCTCATTCATACTTGAACTGGGAGGGGTTGTGGGGCTAGCATTTTAGCTTAGCTTTCAACTATTTTACTGTCTTGCACAAAACTTTGCTTTCATTAGATTTTTCCTTCAGCATTTTGCATCAAACCTCATTTGTGGTGATGATTGAAGACATCTTCTGCTTCGCTTCCTCAGTTCAGGAATAAAGCAAAAACTGCATTTATTAGTCTGACAGTCAGACTAAACACTTCATAATGTCTTTTATTCCGGCCTCTTTTGGGGACGTTTTATGGCTTCTTGTGCCATTAATATTAAAGGTTACAGACAATCATAATGGTGACCTGAATCTGCCAGAGTGGCCCACACATGTCTCCAGATGAGTCCCTAATTTTAGAGTTTTGCTTCACATTTTGTGCCATTATAGGATGTTTTTGTTTAAAACAGATTCTCCATGATAAAATCGAGTTCCTCTTTTATTCTAAAGTGTAAACGTATTCCTTAATTCTTGTGGAAATGACCAGATTGTCCTCCAGATCGTCTCTGAGGTTTAAAGCTGTTGGAAGCACTTTGGCTGCAGCAACAAGTGTTTTTAAAAGAAATAAGGAGAACAGGTGAAGCAGAACATCCCTGTTGTGCTGTGGAAGCTCCGAGCTCGGCCTCTGGAGCCTGTGTGAGGCCTTATTTGATGCAGGGAGCGAATCTAAAGTGGGGAGTTGAGAAGATGAACGGTGGATTCTGAGGTGTAGCGAGGTTTGTCATGAACGCACTATATACACTTTATTATGAGACAACATATTTAATGGCAAATATTATTCTTACAACGAAATGTATCTATTTTGGTTTTGAACTAATCTTTGTTCATTTTAATGTCTGTGTGTTGAACAGAGTATTATGGGATGAATAAAGGCATGAGTCCAGGTTCTGGCTCAGTGTGATGATGCAATAATGGCGTCTTTTGGTTTTTCCTGCCAGTGGTGGTGAAGAAAGCGGAGGCCTGGTGGTGTTTGTGTTCTGTACATTTATTAGCCAGTAGACGTGCAGACACATGAAGCTGCTGCAGAAATCGGACCCACAGAGACGACGTCCCCTCAAAGGCCGGCAGTGACGTCACAGACACGTTAGTGTCAAATAGCAAAAATAGAGAGGTTTGGTATAAACGCTCAATAGTTTGGCCTCTTCTTCATCTTCAGGGATATTTACAGATATTACAGAACTGAGCTGGGCCCTCTGAGGAACGCCGTTGTTTCAGAATCAACATTTTCATGGATCAAATGGTCGGAAGCCTCCTTCCTCTGGTTACTAATGAACACTTTTCTTGTTTTAAGTCAATTAAAAGAGAGGAAAAAAACTGTTCTGTACATGATTTAGTATCAAAAGACGTTTAAAAAGCAGTGATTTAGGGAAGGCACAGAGACCCCGGAGCCGTGGCAACAACAATTCCTGCTAGTTTCATCTGCTGGTTAACGAAAAAAGGAAATAAATACAGATTAATGAAATAAATAAATAGATGGAAAACCAAATGAGAGGAGCCCGCGCACCAGTACGAGCGCACCAAGTCGTAGCCCTAATCTGACACTCGTTCTATGTTTTATCTTCCAAAATAGAATTATTACAAATGTAGTAAAAATATTTGTCCATCTGGATGATGCACAGTGAGGCGTCGTCAGTCCATCAATAACCTCTCGGATGTTTAACGAACGACTTATTTCGTCACACAAAAGTCTTATTTCAGCATTAATTTTAGTACTCGGCCTAAACGTGGCTTTAAACCTGAATCATTAAACATCGGCAGCTAAAACTAAATTAATAAAATACCAAATTTTGGTGCATTTTACTCAGAAATCGGTGACCAGCTAAAGACCGTCGTTGTTCATTAGTTTATCACTGACCTGTGGGCCAAAGTCTCAATGTCTGAACATCAATTTATGCTGCTGGTTGACCAGTTTCAGCCCAGAAGACGGAGGGACGGGGGGACGGGGGGACGGAGGGGGGACGCTGTAACATCGGGCCGGAGCCGTCCCATGCTGTAGCGACGGGCGCCGATGTTGCGCCTGGCTCTACATGAGGGACTCCAGGCTCTCGGTGATGTTACTCTGACCCAGCGGCAGAGATCCGTTGGTCTCCTGACACCGCAGGGATCTCTGGTCCTCCTGGCTGCTCACCAAGCTCAGCACGGCTCGGTACAGGTACTGGAACTGCTCCTGCGGGGACCCAGCACAGTGACTCTGCACAGCTCGTCCAGTTAGTCTGGCTCTGCTGGCAGTGGCGAGCGTGCACGTGGATACTCACCAGGTCGTTGAAGACCCCCGGCCTCATCAGGTTGGTCATCCGTGCAACCTGGTACACATCCACGGCCCCCTGATCCTCCAGCTGACCCGACAGGGTGGTGAGGGCACAGAACAGCCCAGATGTCTCACCTCCAAGCCTGGACGTGATTCACACACACACACACACACACACACACGCAGATTCCCACATTTACCACCTGTGAAGGCAGACCAGAACTTCAACTACCAGAACCACTGATGCTGGACTCACGGATCGAGCACGACTGTCGGCGCTTCTGACTGTCGGCTGTTCTCTCGGACGGTGTTGACCAGATCGAAACTGTTCCTGATGGGACTGTCGGGGTTCGGCCAGCAGGCGGCGCTGTACTGACGCACCTCCAACACAAAATTGTTCTGGACAGCAACAGAGACAAAAATCAAACATGAAGCTGTGTGTGTGTGTGTGTGTGTGTGTGTGTGCGTGTGTGTGTGTGTGTGTTACCAGTGTGGACTCCAGCACAAAGTCCTGCACCAAAAGCCTCTCGTCCCCCGACAGGCACACATGCTCCTCCCCCAAGTAACAAACGGTGAAACCCTCAAAGCTCATTGGCTGTTCTTTACTGGGCCAGTAAGACTCCTCCCACTGAGCAGCGCAGAAACAGCAACAGCAATCAGCAAAGGTCAACAGGTCATCAGCAAAGGTCAACAGGTCACCAGCAAAGGTCAACAGGTCACCAGCAAAGGTCAACAGGTCAGCGGCTCTTCCACCTGGACTCCGTACCTGGCTGTGAGGGCCCGGCAGCCGCACCAGCGTGTGTGCGCTGTGCTCCCAGATCAGTCTCCAGAAGTCCGCAACGGTGCTGCCGAGCGGCGTCTGACTCACGATGAACTCTTTACAGTGACGGAGCCCCTGTGGGAACACGGGCGAGGTCAGAGGCCGCAGGAAACGCTTAAAGAGGGCGCGAGCGCGGCGTCCTCTCACCGTGACGTAGGAGGCGTTGATGTAGCCCGTGGCGTTTGTCTCGGACGCAGTCAGACACACTCTGGATCTTTCGACTGTGGAAAAAGCGAAACAGCAACCTTACGGAGCGAAAGGGCAGCGGCCCGCCATCACCACCCACGTTAGCATGACTCGGCTAAAAGGCTGACACAGAGTCTTCTGAGGAGGGTCCTGGGTTCTCCCCAGCTCTCACAAGCACCAGGCTTCACCACACAGCAACCTGAGCAGCAGCCTACCAGGCATCAGGGCCTTGGCTCGGTTCCTCTCTGCGTTGCCGTCCTTCAGGGCCGTGCTGTAGTCGGCGTGTTTGGCCTGGCGCTGACCCACCAGCTGAAATCCAATAAAAGGGCTTCCTGGTTAACCATGATGACGACGATCAATGAAAAAAGCTCCGGAGAACTCTTAAGAGCAGCCACCTTGAACTGTTTGTCCATGCGAGTCCGGCCCGATGCTGCAGGGGTCAGGAGGTCAGAGACGTACGTGTGGAGGAGGTCAGAGGTCACCAAGGTGTCGCGGCTCAAGATGGCTTCCACCAGCGCGTCATGGATGAAGACATACTGCTCCTGAAAGAGCGCCAGAGGAGGAACCCTGTTGAAAGGGCTCCACCGGGGAGGTCGCCATGGCCACGCCCAGAACATTTCACTGACCTCCGTCTGAACCAGGAAGTTGCGCTGCGTCCTCACGTGTTTCAAGAACCCGAGGACGTTGACCGTCCCCTGATCCTGGATCTGCTGCAGCATGCTGTCTATCACGATGTAGGTTCCTGTCCTGCCAACGCCGGCGCTGTCACACACAACACGTCATCCTCGTGCACACACACACACACACACACACACACACACACACACACAGCCTACCTGCAGTGAACCAGCACCGGACCCATCTCCTGGGTCCTCGCCCTGGAGGAGGCTCTGATGAAGGACAGGACAGGCAGAGTGTATTCTGGGACGCCCATGTCGGGCCACTGGGTGTAGTGATAATGGAGGACCGTGTGTTCCACTCTTTTCTGAGAAGCCTGGAGGAGAGAAAGCGCTGGGCTCTAGTTGACCTTTGACCTGCTGTTGTCGGACAGGCTGGTCTCCAGTAGGTACCTTGTCCGTGGTGTCACTGACGGCCAGCGTGCGCAGGGTGTAGTAGGCCAGCGTGTTGCTGCTTCTCAGGGTCACCTGGTAGGGGCCGTATTCCTCGTGGCCCTCTTCAGGCCAGTACTGCTCACATTTGGTCTGTGGGGAAGAGCCAAGTCCTCAGTCTGCTGGCGAACATCGGGATTTAGTAATTAGTGTCCCGAGCTCCTACCCGTCCTTTCTCCTTCAGGTTGGTGATCATGACAATCACTCCTACGTTCTGCTGCCAGATCATCCTCCAGAAGTCTTCCCTGCCCGACCTGAGAGGCCCCTGAGCTGCGATGTAGGCCCTGCTCCGCTCATAACCCTGCACAGAAGGGGGGTGAGAAAGGCCGTACCTGGGCCGCCGCCACCGCCGCCGCCGCCGGCCAACAGATAACACTCACGTCCACAAAGTTGGCGTTGATGTAGTCGCCGCACTTCCCGTCTCTGTCCAGGCTGGTGGAGAGTTTGACTCTGCTGTGGTCGTCTGGGAGAAACACAAGTGGTCAGGTGGATGAGGGCGGGTGCACGCGGGCGCCACGTGCACAGACACTCACAGGCCAGGATGTTGATGTATCTGTTTTTGCTCTTGTTGTCGGGGTGATTGGAGCTGTCGGCGGTGATGCCCATATCTACCGTGCACACCTGCACGTCCTGAACAGAGGAAACGCGAGGTTAGTGCCTCCACACGCCCACGGCGGCGCCAACGACGCGCAAGGAGACCAGACGGGGCTCAGGCAGGACTAGAACGCCGAGTCAGGAAAGACTCGGTATCACAGCTGGTGCGGCTGAGAGGCTGGACGTTGTCTTACCTCAAAGGACCCTTTGACAATCTAATGGAGGGTGGTGAGGATGCAGAAAGCACAACGATGGTGGTGAAGGTGAAAGGAGAGCAGGACGGGGCGAGATGGCGGGTGGACGGACGGACGGACGGACAGACAGACAGACCAGGAGTCAGTGCAGATACAGGAATATGGGCTTCAGATCCATACAGGTCAACAGCTGGGGCCCTCAGGCCTTCTGATATAGTTTCTATGCAGCAGCAGCAGGAAACAACACAGGAGAAACACAAGCGATCGCCACATCTGGAGCTTCATGGAGGTTCATGCTGGGAAACACAGGTGGCCGATGTTCATGCAGACGCTCCTATTGGTGCAACTATTTCAGCAGCTGCTGTAGAATCAGCCCGAGTGCTTCGGATGATAGATACAAGTGTAGACTAGCTTCTAGGCCCTGGATAGCTGCCTACTGCTAGAAGCAGCGCTTCTAAGGTTCGTGGTGTTAAAGGACACATGGAAGAGCATTAAACAGATGTGGAGATGAGCTACTGTCAATCAAACCTCTCTATTTTTCCACCAGTTCTCGTGTTTTCTCTCGGTACCGCCGCAGTGACTAGAAAGGCTTCAGTTACCTCGAACTCCTTGGAGAAGGTGTTGGAGTTGTGCAGCTCCATGACGTGCTTCACAAACTGCTTCACTGTCAGCGGCTCGTGATCATCTGCAGCCAAAGAGAGGAGACGCGTGTGAGCCGACAGGACGGCGATGCGGTTTTACCAAGATTAGCATCCATCTGTGGGAGATGGAGCTGTAAACACTAGCTCAGTTCTGGGTATGGTCACCTGTAGCCAGCAGCAGGGGCGTTGATGGAGCAGATACCGCCTTTGGCGTGGCGCCATCGTCCGTGTAGAAATGAGCCACCTGGACGCAGTTTCTGTGAAATAAACAACTCAGAGCGTGAACGCGGGGAGGGTGCAGATCTGGAGGGTTCAGACTGTGCAGGAGTACCTCCAGTAGATGAGGATGCCCACCAGCACCAGCAGGCAGATGATGGTGAGCGTGGAGACCACGGCCAGCGGAACCACCGTCCTCGTCTCCATCTCCACGGCGCCCACCAGGCCCACCCGAGGCTCGTGGCTGCTGTTGTTGCCCTCTAGGAGAGAAGAAGCGGACGTTGGGAGCTTGAAAAACCCCGAGATTTGTGCTGCGGTGGGGGGACTGCGGGTGTCGGCTGCTTCATTAGGGTTTGTAGCTCGCTGTTATTGCTCTCCACCATCTGCTGCTGCTGAGGCAGAAGGCTGTTTATCAGAGCCCAACACAGCTGGACACGGGATGGAAAACGGGGCCTCACAAACGGGAAAGCAGCATTGTGCTCATACAGGGCCAGCATCATCCTTCCCTCTCATTTCGTTTTCCACTTCAAAATGTGATTTATTCTGTAAGTGGAGCACTTGGCTTCATCGGGATTCATAATTCATAGATTCTGAGGGTTCAGTCAGAATTATGGGTCGTTTAAGGCTGTAACTGACAGGACTGAGGAGGAACCAGCAACATGGCAGAACTGGGCCAGAGATCTTCCCACATTCCAAGGTGGCAGCAGCTCATCGGAACGATGTCTTATATAGAACATTAGCATAAACGTTTACAGGATTTTCTTGCCTCTGGCTCTGTTTATAACTTGAAGTCTCAGCGGAGCGACGAGATGAGCCAAAATGAGCCCAAACCATCCCATCAGTGCTGAGAGCGGCTGCAAACTGCATCCCTTCTTCTCTTTCTCCCTTTCCATAATCTCTCCATCTCTGCTCTCTGGACACCAACATGCATCCTCAGGCGAGCTACAACCTCTGAGACTGGGCCCAGTTTTCCTCCCACTGCCAGGATCCCTGTAAAGGATCGTTGCCACTGCAGCCTTAACTCCCGCTTCTCTCAGCCTGGAGGACACTGGCTGGAGATGTGTCCTCCACTCTTCTGGTCACAGCTGATGTTCCTTTAAACATCACTAAATGTTGAACCCTCCATCCCGTTGGTTCCTTTTTCAGAAGAGGATGCTCCTCCAGGCTGAAACTGGAGGATCCTGCTTCAGGCCCTGAGCTCAGGATCATCTCACATTCAAGCAAATCAGAAACTGAGGGCTGAAAAGTTTAAAAACGCGTCTCATATTGTCCAAAAGACACAAGTACGGGGAGAGTTTACAACAGCAGCGTCTTTCATTCAGCCACAGAACTGAATGCAGAGCTAATGACTGGATAAAGAGGTGGGAGAAACGGGATTCAGAGTCCGTATCAACTCTACCGTGGACAGAGCAGAGGTCCATCAGAGGACACAGCCGAGCACCAAGGACGTGTCCAGCCGTCTCCCCACCACAGAAATATGGTTAAAGCTCATCTGCTCTCACATAGTGGCCACGCTCAGATCACTCGGTACCTGTCAACATCGGCTGGGTGGTGTGCATCAGAACCCGGAGCAGAGACGGAGACGTGAAGGATTTGTAGACAGAGCCGGCGAGCGTGTTGCTCCTGGGGGCCGTCCTGTCCGTGACCCAGGGGGAGGAGCCGTTGGAGGGAGCCGAAGCGTCCGTTTCTGCCTGAGGTGGGTTCACGGAGGCGGCGTCGTCTTCTGGGGTGGATGAGGAGACATTGTCCACTTCAGCACCTGTGGACAGGAGCATTATAGGAGCATGTTGGCTGCTTTAGACCAGCTGGACACACATTTAAACGTGTCACCAGACTCCAGAGGAAGAGAGAGAGCGTAAAGATCGAAATGTTTATGACCCCAGAAGCTGCAGTGATGTGCACGACAAGGTCACGTGAAGGAGAAACAAGAGTCTGACCTGGAATCACAACAAATCGAGTGGTTTGGAGTCCAGAGTCTTTGAAGGTGTCTTCGTAGAAGACATCTGTGACCTGCACGTCCTCCACAGGAGGAGAGAAGATGTCCGGCTGAAGAGAAGGGGGGTCTTGGTCCGGCAGACTGTAGTCGTTCACCTGAGGAGACACTGAAGACGTCAACATCTGCTGGAGGACGATGGGATAAAGAGGCCAAAGGTGGTGCTGACCACCTGCTTCGGCGTCACCGACAGCGACGCCTCTTCTGTGATCTGCCTGCGAAGAGGCGGCGGGGTGGTGGGTCGGGCCGCGGGGAACAGGAAGCCCGGCTGCTCGGTGAACCCGCTCACCCATATGGCGCCGTTGCCGTCCAAGCCCACGTTTGGGAGACCCTGATGTGTGGAAACGTGCTGATCCTCCTCCACCAAGTTCTGACCCACCACATCAGGCTCAGACCCACTTTGGTTGATTTTCTTCTTCACACCCGGTTTAGGCCGTGGAGGAGATTTGGGAGTTGCCCGGGGGTCCAACTGGACTGGTGGGTTTGGGTCAGGGCGGCTTTGGTCATCTGGCTGGTTCTGGTAAACCCTGGTCTGCTCCACAGGGACCTCCTCCACTGGGCTGTGGACCTCTGGAGATAAATCCACCTGGTTCGGGTTCTCTGGCCATCTGCTGTTAAATGGGTCCTAAGACAAAGGAGGAGACTCGTTGTAGTTTTTAGCTCCCTGGTGGTTCAGTGGTGACACGAGTGAGACAGGAGCCTCCAGGCTGAAGGCTCCTCAGATACCAAACCACAAGTCCCTCCTCCATCTCATCTCTTTGGTGTTGGCCTGGTTATGACCACGTCCTACCTCCTGGTTGTCCTCCAAATCTTGGGTGGCAGCGTTGGCGTCTGGATCACTCTCTAAAGAAAGAGAGAACTTTTGAGACCCTGTTGATGGAATGAACAGGGTCTGAATTATGAGGACTGCTGATGCTACCAGGCTCTTCCTGCGGCATGTCCACGATGATCTGGTCGCTCCATCGTCCTCTGAGTCCGTTGGTGCAGACGGCCATGACCTGAACCACGTAGCTGCTGTTGGCCATCAGGCCGCTGATGATGGCGCCCTGTGAGGGACGTTGGCGTTAGCGACTGATCCTTCTTTCTCTTTAGTTTACAGGCGACCCCGTTACTTTGGAGAAGCCACTTCCTGTCCACTCCATGATCACCACACCGGGATCTTCGTTATTTTTAGGGACTTAATGAGTTCAGGTCAAATGTGTTTGTGCCACCTCAGCATATAATACCCAGCACAAACGCCACATATATTCATAAAGTCTATACGATTCGTATAGTTGTGTTAAACTGGAAAACAAAGCAAATTGGAATTTAAAAGATTGTCAGCTGGTCCAGAGCCACATCCATTCAGTCCTCACGCTCGCAGCATTGGCTGCTCAGTGACCTGTCACGGCGTCAATAAACCATTTGATCGTTGTGATTGATCTGGATCCCGTCAACAACAGGATGCTAACGGAGAGAATATCTCTGTCTTTCTCACCACATCCTGATCCCCATCTGTCCTGTACTCCTGCTTGACCTGGTCTCGGCCCTGCAGCCTCTGATAGGTGACAGTGTACCAGTCGATGGTGGTACCGTAGACCGCCCTGGGACGCTCCCATGTCACCACCATGGTCGTGTCGTTCTGGGCATCAGCCTGAACATTTTCCGGCTCTGAACTGCAGACTAGATACGAAACGTTGAGAGGAAATAACTCAAATTAAGCCTGACATAAAGAGCCGGCAAAAACGACAAGAATGAAATATTTAAATGAGGAGTCTTCACAGGGGAGGAGATGTTGGGACTGAGTGGGGGTGTTAGCGTGTGTGTCTGCTGCCTTTTCTGAGGACTTTAGTTTTAAATAGAGTTCCCCTGGTAGGTGAACAGGCCCACGACACATGATGACCGTGCTGCGTGGTGACCTACTGGGGGGGAGAACGTCCTCCACTCCGGTGTAGGAGGCGAACACCTGACCCGCGAACTGCTGCTGCTGCAGCCTGAAGTTGTTCTGCAGGTAGTCCGTCAGCATCACGTATCCAGCCAGCTCCATCGTCATCACCTCACAAAACACCTCCAACTGGGTGCAGGTGGAGACAGAAACGGGTCAACAGACCGAGATGATGACATCACTTCCTGGAGGGATTGTTGCTGTCATGAATTAGCCTGTAGCGGCAGGACGTGTGATGCACACCTGCGTTTCTGATATGGCCACAGTCTGTTTAAAGACAACCCACTCCACCGTTTCAGAGCACGGGGGTGCAGTCAGGGAGCCGTTGTAGATGAAATATTTATCTGTGTTCGTAGGCAGCAAGGACCGCAAGCTGAAGGCCTCCAGGGATCCACTTTTACCTGAGAGAACAGAGGAACACACGTTACAGCTGAGGTCACGCTACGGTTGCTAAGCTAACAGTAGTTGGGTGCTCTTGACTTACCAAACCTGCTGACAGTGTTGATGGCGTCTGTAACAGGCTGGAAGTTCTCATTGTCTTCCAAGCTGAGCTGTGAGGAGGAAGATTTAAAGTCAGTTCAAGTTTTATAATCATTATTGAAGGAGGGACTAGGGGTCAAGGTCAGCCGACCTCAAAGAGCACAGCTAACGCGGCGACCCTTCCTCCACCCTTTATAGCCTCATCCAGAGTTTGGAAGTCCTCTGGATCGTGGCAGTAGATCTGCATCTGGATCAAAGGAAAAAAGCCACTTAACTGACCCCTGACCTCCATGGAGCACAAAGGGCTGAAGAAAGAGGGCTGGAACTCGGTACCTCCAGCGGATATGTCCTCCCGTTCAGGCTGTGTTCAGAACCCTCGGATGTTGTGTTGCAGTGGCCCCAGTGGAAGGTGATCCTGCCCACACGGAACCTGGAGCTCAGCCCTCCGCCGCTCACAAAGAAGTCCCCGTCCACCGCGATGGCCACTGCAGAGCACCGTGAGACCGGAGCGGAACGTTTAGGAGCGAAAATGTTTTATTATGCAGAATCCACCCTCCCCTGTGTTTATTACACACTGCTGCTGTTTATTACACGCTGCTGCTGGTTATTACACGCTGCTGCTGGTTATTACAGACTGCTGCTGGTTATTACACGCTGCTGCTGGTTATTACACGCTGCTGCTGTTTATTACACACTGCTGCTGTTTATTACACACTGCTGCTGTTTATTACAGACTGCTGCTGTTTATTACACGCTGCTGCTGTTTATTACACGCTGCTGCTGTTTATTACACACTGCTGCTGTTTATTACACGCTGCTGTTTATTACATGCTGCTGTTTATTACACACTGCTGCTGTTTATTACACGCTGCTGCTGTTTATTACACGCTGCTGTTTATTACACGCTGCTGCTGTTTATTACACGCTGCTGCTGGTTATTACACGCTGCTGCTGTTTATTACACGCTGCTGCTGTTTATTACACGCTGCTGTTTATTACACGCTGCTGCTGTTTATTACACACTGCTGCTGTTTATTACACACTGCTGCTGTTTATTACAGACTGCTGCTGTTTATTACACGCTGCTGCTGTTTCTTACACGCTGCTGCTGTTTATTACACACTGCTGCTGTTTATTACACACTGCTGCTGTTTATTACACGCTGCTGTTTATTACACGCTGCTGCTGTTTATTACACGCTGCTGCTGGTTATTACACGCTGCTGCTGTTTATTACAGACTGCTGCTGTTTATTACACGCTGCTGCTGTTTATTACACGCTGCTGCTGGTTATTACACGCTGCTGCTGTTTATTACACACTGCTGCTGTTTATTACACGCTGCTGTTTATTACACGCTACTGCTGTTTATTACACGCTGCTGCTGTTTATTACACACTGCTGCTGTTTATTACACACTGCTGCTGTTTATTACACGCTGCTGTTTATTACACGCTGCTGCTGTTTATTACACGCTGCTGCTGGTTATTACACGCTGCTGCTGTTTATTACACACTGCTGCTGTTTATTACACGCTGCTGCTGTTTATTACACGCTGCTGCTGGCTATTACACGCTGCTGCTGTTTATTACACACTGCTGCTGTTTATTACACGCTGCTGTTTATTACACGCTACTGCTGTTTATTACACGCTGCTGCTGTTTATTACAGACTGTTGCTGGTTATTACACGCTGCTGCTGTTTATTACACGCTGCTGCTGGTTATTACACGCTGCTGCTGTTTATTACAGACTGCTGCTGTTTATTACACGCTGCTGCTGTTTATTACACGCTGCTGCTGGTTATTACACGCTGCTGCTGTTTATTACAGACTGCTGCTGTTTATTACACGCTGCTGCTGTTTATTACACGCTGCTGCTGGTTATTACACGCTGCTGCTGTTTATTACACACTGCTGCTGTTTATTACACGCTGCTGTTTATTACACGCTGCTGCTGTTTATTACACGCTGCTGCTGTTTATTACACACTGCTGCTGTTTATTACACACTGCTGCTGTTTATTACACACTGCTGCTGTTTATTACACGCTGCTGTTTATTACACGCTGCTGCTGTTTATTACACGCTGCTGCTGGTTATTACACGCTGCTGCTGTTTATTACAGACTGCTGCTGTTTATTACACGCTGCTGCTGTTTATTACACGCTGCTGCTGGTTATTACACGCTGCTGCTGTTTATTACACACTGCTGCTGTTTATTACACGCTGCTGTTTATTACACGCTACTGCTGTTTATTACACGCTGCTGCTGTTTATTACACACTGCTGCTGTTTATTACACACTGCTGCTGTTTATTACACGCTGCTGTTTATTACACGCTGCTGCTGTTTATTACACGCTGCTGCTGGTTATTACACGCTGCTGCTGTTTATTACACACTGCTGCTGTTTATTACACGCTGCTGCTGTTTATTACACGCTGCTGCTGGTTATTACACGCTGCTGCTGTTTATTACACACTGCTGCTGTTTATTACACGCTGCTGTTTATTACACGCTACTGCTGTTTATTACACGCTGCTGCTGTTTATTACAGACTGTTGCTGGTTATTACACGCTGCTGCTGTTTATTACAGACTGATGCTGCTGTTTATTACACGCTGCTACTGTTTATTACACGCTGATGCTGCTGGTTATTACAGACTGATGCAGCTGTTTATTACACGCTGCTGCTGTTTATTACAGACTGATGCTGCTGTTTATTACACGCTGCTACTGTTTATTACACGCTGATGCTGCTGGTTATTACAGACTGATGCTGCTGTTTATTACACGCTGCTACTGTTTATTACAGACTGATGCTGCTGTTTATTACACGCTGCTACTGTTTATTACACGCTGATGCTGCTGTTTATTACAGACTGCTGCTGTTTATTACACGCTGCTGCTGGTTATTACACGCTGATGCTGCTGGTTATTACAGACTGCTGCTGTTTATTACAGACTGATGCTGCTGTTTATTACACGCTGCTACTGTTTATTACACGCTGATGCTGCTGGTTATTACAGACTGCTGCTGGTTATTACACGCTGCTGCTGGTTATTACACGCTGATGCGGCTTGTGAGCGATGCTAACATGTTTTTATTACAGATCTATTCAGACTTTTCTCACCATGCCAACATCACAGAGAAGCATCAAATGTTTCTGAGGCTAAATCTCGACATGATCTCTTATTCTGACCATAAATCAGTTTAATATGCGATTTCCTCTGTATGGAAATAACAGATTGTCTGGCAGAGAATAATAACATAAAGGTTATTACAGGAGGTATTAAAGAGATGTGATGATTTCGCTGTCTTTGCTGCTCATTTTCTCTCCTGATACATCTTTATTCCTCCCTCTTTTGTTGCTTCTTTTGTGTTTCTGGGTCTCTCCCCTCCCTCTGGACGCCAAGCTTCTTCCTGCCCCCACCAGAGCCCTCAGAGCTGTTGTCCCTGCGGCTTCCTCCCTCTCTCAATTACGTTTCCTGGCTTGTTCTCCTCTAAATCCTCGACGCCTCCGCCGCTCATTAACCTCGAAGTTGTGAATCACCTCTGTTCTACATCATGAAAGTTAATCTTTCTTCCCACATCTAGAGATTAAAGTGTGTTTTCAGTGGTGGCAGCAGAATCCTGGAACAATATCTGCGCTGCTATTGGATCCTAAATGTCTCTGCGGCAGCACAAATGTATCTATTTTTATGGCCTCAAACACTGGAAACAGCTGCTCCTCAGCTGAAAATTGACCTTTGACCTTTAGAAAAACGCTCCATCCATAAAGTAACAGTAACAGAGATGTTACCACGGCGCCATATTGAGATGATTCTAAGGAGGGTCTGGATCCTGGTCACATGGGAACAAGACTGATGAAAGGGTCTCGTTGGGCCGACGCAACCTTCAAAATAACTAATATGATCTATTGCAGGGGTTTTCAAACTGGGGGGCGCGTCCCCTAAAGCTGGCCGGTGTACTGACAGGGGGGGTCACGGGGCTACAGAACTTTACTACCGTCCACCTTAAAGACCAGTTAGAAGCGAAAACACACAAAGGTTCCTCTGAGCTGCCAGTACAAAGACGACTACATGGTTCAGGAAGCCCTGACCTCCGGGACGCTGCCATGGCGACCAGAACCTGCCGCAGGGGAAACAGGAGAAGCTCATACCAGTTTTCCCATTGTTGTGGATGGTGCTGGACTCCGCTGTCACTTCCTCCCAGCCTTCGAACTGCAGGTTCTGGTACCGCTTCCTGACCTGGGTGAAGGTCTCATCGATGTCCACAGGTGACTGGCGGGCCCCGGTGCAGGATGGGTACCTCCTACCCCAGCTGTGCTGGTTCAGCGTCCCTGCGGCCGAGAGCGGCGGGGGTGATGTTAGCGGTGAGCTTCACACTTCACAGGTTTGTTTAAATATAGCCCATAAAGGCCCAGATGATCGCTATGGCGACAGCGACAGGAGAACAGCTGTAACGAGGGCAGATTGTGGGAATGTAGGTGAAACGTCGCCATCTGAACGTTCTGCGTGTCTCCGTGTGTGAATTATACATGCGCGAGTCTCGTCTGGCTGTTCTTTTGAACTGTGTTGGTTTCACATCGGAGGCGGAGCCACAACAATCCTGCTCAGACTGTTGTGGGGTCTGTGGGGGGGGGGGGGGGTCGCTTCTGTCAAGAATTCTCCCATTAATAATGTAAACCAATTACCAACATCAGCCAAACACGGAAACACACACACGCACACACACGCACACGCGCACACACACACACACACACACACACGCACACACACACACACGCACACACACGCACACACACACACACAAACACACACACAGCCTAATTAGAAAAAGCAAAGGCGAAGAGGAAGAATGGACTATTTCTGTCCTCAGAAGAGTTTTGATGTGTGTGACTCCACAGCTTCCTGTCACATGATTTTGATTTATTCTTTTGTGCTCCGCTGACAGAAGAGAAACTCGGTGTTTTGGGGGATCTTCCTCTTGATAACGATCTGCCCTTTACCTACAGCCACATCCCATAAACGGGTGTGTGTGTTGTTTCCCAGCACAGCGTAAAAACGACGGTGCTAATGAGGTCAGAGCAGATGGTGTAACCGTAACTGGTCACACTCGATTAAACCGGCTTTTCCCTCGACCTTTTCAACAGCGTTTCCTTCTCAGCCTGCTTCAACAACGGGAACAGGAAACGTTCCACATCAGCCTCCACGTGTCCGTGTGCTCAGGAGCCCTCGAAGGGGTCGTCAAGGTATCACTGCAGCCTCATCCGACAGCACCGCTGTTACAGCGCTGCCATGGCAACAGGTATCCGACGGGTCGGAGGAATGGAGGAGAAAAGCCCTGGAGCCACGTTTCCTCACGTTCGTTTTAACCCCAAAACAGACACGTGCACGTGTAGCCCCCCGCATCCAGCCGAGGGTTTGAAACCACCTCTCTAATTCCAACTTGTCTTTTCTCATTAGAGTTTTCTCGTTAGAGGTCACGTGTCTCTGAGATGCCGTCGCATCGTGATTTCACCCTCTAGAAACGTAACGACCCGATGAGCTAATTCCAGCTGCTCCTCTGAGGACAGGAGGATAATCAGGACGTGTTTCCCTGCAGATCTGGTCAGGAAAGGTCTTCCAAGCGTCTCTGCACGCCACCCGCCTGCTCCCAAACCAGGGAGGCTCCTCGCTGGCGTTCAGGGAGCGTGCGGGATTATTAAAGTGAATAATGGAGCGCTCGTTTGTGGAGAGGGTGCTCGAGGTCTGTCTGCTCCTTTTTGCATCACCGCTGGCAAAAAATAGCTGGATCGCCATCAAATATTCAGGAGCTAAAAGAGCGGCTGAATCGTTCTCAGCGTGCAGCTGCCACAGCCACACACACACCCCCCCCCCCCGAAGGTGGAGCCGTGACTCCCAGGTGGACTCACAACCTGTTGAGAAGTGGAGAAGATTGATGCTCCGAGTGTGAAGAACCCAGGACGGAGGGTCTCAGGAGGGGCCGGCCGAGCCCCCCTGGATCACAGGGGACACCTGATTCTGCCTGGTACCTAAAGCTGACGTGGGCCTTGACCTAGAGGTCACCTGAAGGTCATCGATCCACGGTGACCTTTCGCCCCCATTGGTCAGACATTACTAATGGTTGTTGGCTTTAGTCTGACGAACCTGCCTGTGCTGCTGTCTCCATAGACTGAGTGAGATCACACACACACACGCACACACACACACACACACACACACAGGGAGAGAGTTTGATGCAGAGGAGTGCGCCTGAGGGTGATGAGATCTAAGCTTGTGAATGAATCTATTATGAATGGTGGTGATCGGCTGCCTCACACACACACACACACACACACACACACACACACACACACACACACACACCAGACATCCAGGGAGATGTGAGGAATGTCGACAATAGAGCGTCAGACACACCAGCAGCGAGCAGATCTGTCAGATTATTCAGAAAGAAGCTGAAAGCATCAGAGGCCCCTGAACGTCTGTCTAGACGTGACTATGACAACGTGTTGGGCGGCGGAGGAGCCCGATTCATCCATGAAGCCACCAGCTTACTGGTGGTGCGGGGAGCAAAAGCTGGAACTGGGAGAGGGATGGATGCTTTTCCTTTAATAGCAGAACACACACTCACACACACACCTCTGCGTCATTAACTCGTCCCCCATCAGGAGCTGCGGAGCAGCAACTAGAGCAGAAGAGCAGCCTGAACGTCTGGTGACTGGGAGCAGCTGAGAACATGGGCGCTGATTTCTGCTCGTGCACGTCTACTTCTGCCGGCCGCCACAGCCCAGGAGCAACAGGAAGTGATGCGATGCTGCAGCCGCATCAAAGGCGGTCCATCTATGAAACGGATCCCCACTTTTGCCAGAAAAGGAAACGGCGGATTACAGGAACGCGCACGCTCGTGCACACACTCAGAACAGATGGGGCCCCTGGAGGTGTCATCCAGACAGAAGGATCTCAGGGACCCCCTGGAGAGAAGGTAGAGGGGACTGATGAGGACAGCATTGAGAAGGTGCAGCTCCATGATAATAACAAATAAAGACCTTTAATCCCCTTAAACAGGAGAAGAACTTAGAAAACTGTTACAATTAATCGTTACTGCGGAGAGATTCAGTTAGGGAGAGACTCAAAATCTCAACTCTCCTCCGCTGCCACTCTAACCCTAACCCCCCCTCCTAACCCCCCTTCACCCCCTCCTAACCCCCCCTCCTCCTCCTGACCCCCCCCCCCCCCCAACTCAGAAACTAAACTGCTCGGTGCCTCACAATGAAGCGTGTTTCTTTCACATGTTAATGCTTTTACCTACAGTTCAGTGCACAACACAAGGCACCACACTCACACACACACACACACACTCACACACACACACACTCACACACACACACACTCACACACACACTCACATTCCAGTAGCGTGTGCATTTACTGCAGCATGAATCCAAGTCAGTTCTCTTTCGTCGTGATGAAAGACTCTGTAAAACTTTGCTCCGCCCATTTGATCAAGAACGCAACAGTCCAGACCTGAGTGGACTCGGGACAGGGACGTTTCCCACAATGCACTTCAGCTCAGCCAGAGAAGGAGGCAGCAGTGAGGGAAAGTACAGACTCAAAAGCACGGATGTGCAATAATGAACTCCTATAGATCCTGTATGGATCCTATAGGTCCTGTATATGGATCCTATAGGTCCTGTATGGATCCTATAGGTCCTGTATATGGATCCTATAGGTCCTGTATATGGATCCTATAGGTCCTGTATGGATCCTATAGGTCCTGTATGGATCCTATAGGTCCTGTATGGCTGCTGTTCCAGGTGAGTTAGACTAAAGGTCAGCTACTAAACACAGCTGCTGAATCGGTGGAGGTCTGAAGCTTCACCGTGTTTTATTTTTCTAGAGCTGCAGAGCTGATGGACGCGTGACGGGTGTTTCACAGGTTAAGAGGTTTTAATAGCTTCCTTAACCCCACTGAGTCCGATAGTTCCTCCTGATTCCCCCAAACATGAAGAGGCTAATCTCTCCCTCTGGGATCATTACTGTCTGTCTACGTCCACTCTTTGTTTCTGTCGGACCACCGGTTTACCCAGCGGGGGGCTCCGTGCTGAGTTAGCTCATGTCATCCCGCCATATGGCCGCGGGCGGATCAAGGCTCGCTCCCAGGAGACGTTCCTGGACAAGGCCTTCATTTCCTCTGATACTCAGACTGTTCAGTTTGATGGAGACAATCGGAGCAGAACCCTGGCTGAGGGGAGGAACAGGACAGGACAGTATCATGACAGAACCCTAAGGAAATAGAACCGAAGTAATGAGAGATAACACGTGAACACACAGCTCGGTCCGAACTCTTTTGGCTGCATTGGAATCACGCGAATCAGCGAGACATCAAACTGATACTGACCTGAATACGACCACTCGATGGCCTCGGGGAGCTTCCTCAGGCCTGGACCCACCGGCTCTGCTGCCACCACTGGATCAGAAAACCACAGAAAGCTCATCAGTGTTGGTTTAAACACAAACGCCACCTTAAAATCCCCCTCGTCGGGCGCCGCCGCGAGTGTGTGTGTGTGTGTGTGTGTGCGTGTGTGTGTGTGTGTGCGTGCGTTCCAGACAGTAATTCTGCTCTGAGAATAAGACCCGACAGGAGGAGACGTCAGGAGACCGATTTGAATCATCGATCTGCTGTCAGCAACATTTCTCTTAAAGTTTGAGCGTTTTCTGAATGATGATCTTCGGTGGTCCACAGGAGGCTGAGCTGAGGTCCGGGGGCCACTGGAGTCTCCCCATTATCAACTACTGGTGCTGGGGAAAAATCAGTATTTGGCTCCATTTATTGGGCACCCTAACGGAAGCTTTCAGTGGGACCACCCAGGAAATCCACCAGAACCTGTTGCTAAGCTAAGTCAGCACCACAGAAGCTGCTCAACAAAGATGCGACTGAAGCTTGAGAGGTAATTAAACCATAAAGTCTCTCTCTAAAGCCCAAAAACCTCTGGAGGAGCGGAGGGCGCCTGCGTCGACCCAGATTTAGGTCACGGGCAACCCAGCGCCATAGCCAGAAGACAGTAGGTCTGTTGGTGTAACACCAGGACACAATGTGGGAGTGTGTGAAGGCACGCGAGGCTGTGCATCAACGCTGAACACAAAGCTCTTCTGTATCATCTGCAAAATCTTCTGCGTCGATGAATATTCATCAAATCCAGATGCAGATGCAGCCTCAAGGGGGGGGGGGGGGGGGGGGGGGTAAAACTCTTTCTTCTCTCATCGGTTTGCTAATTAAATGAAAGTTAGAGATGGTTTAAAAACAGGAGAAACGGCTCCTTCAGTACATAAGCTGGGACTCAGAGGCCCTAAAAATAAGGCGTCCGTTGAGCTAATAACTGGATGATTGAGACATCCAGACCGACCGGAGCAGCGTCCAGACTTTTATGACCATTTAATCGAAGTGGGGGGTGAAAGAAGAGCAGTCTGGGAGGAAGCCGGCAGGGATAAACGTCAGGAGACGGCTCCTTTGATGGCTTCGCTTCCCGCAGGTGGAACCATTTAAGCTGCCACCTCTAAATTCAGCCCATAATGTCGACATTTATAACAGCCTGGAAAATCCAGACGAGGGACGTGAACGGAAGCGGGACAAGAAAGGGGACCAGTGAAGAGCGCTGAGCTCTGAAGCAGCACTAATGGCTTTCAACATCCCACTAAAGGGTTCTTATCTAACTTTTCCATTTAAGAGAGGGTCTGGTTGCTTTAAAAGACCTGCAGCTACAACACTGGGACACAGTTAGAATTCAATTAGGGAGCATTTTTTACATTTTTATGGCTGATTAGTGAGGTCCCAGTGGTTCAGTTCTCCAATGTTACTCCAGAATAGAGGATTCAAAGCTTGGAAGCAGGTCTTCCAGCAGCATGAAGCCCTCAGTAGGTCTGCAGGAAACAGCTCAGACAGAGCTGAAAACAGGCCAAGAGGAACTAATGGAGGACGGTGCTGGATGTGTGGCCAAATGTCGTCCGCAACTGACTCACGTCTTTCAGACGGATAATTGGGAGAACACCCGTTCGCGGGGAGACAATGATCACAGCCGATGACCCACATTTCCCAGGATAACCTCGTTCTCCAGAAACAGCTTTACAGGGCGACGGCGACCAGCACCAAACTCCTCCTCTTTTATTCAACCCACCTGGGCTGTTCAGGTCCCTCAGGACCAGAATCCTTCAGGGTTTGGCTGAGGGAGAACCTGTGGTTCTCCGAAGGTGCTCAGATTCTCGGTGTTCATCTGAGAGGGGAGCGAAACGCTAAAATCTGTTCTCACGCCGTCTCTCCTCCTCTTCCTGAGTCCACAGCTGTCGGCCGGGAGCAGAAATACTGGAGCGCAATGAAAAGCTGGAGGAGGGAGACACCTGAGACCACCTGAGACCTCCATCAGGCACATCCCCTCACCAGGCCGAGCTCCCCCCACATGTGTGTGACGAGATTTACACCTCCGCCTTGACCTTTGAACCTTGGAAGCGCTTCACTCAGGCAGCTTTAATGCCTCCCATACGTTGACAGCGGGGTCGTGACCTGTCCTTCCCACACCGACGGGACATGAAGCTGCTGTCAGCAGCCCGCTCACATCAGGACCCACGCTGGATGGTTCACGTCTCCCAGCTGCCTCACATCTTCTGGGCTTTAACCCATCGTGAGCTGGTCCCAGAGGGGCGATGACCAGCAGGTCTCTGGGGGCTGAGAATTCCTGCAGAGGAACCTTTCATCCCCACAGCTGCACAGCCTGATTTTCCCATTCATTCATGTGGGAGGGAAAACTGAAAAGAACAACGTGGAATGTGTCTCACACAAGATTATATCATTATTTTCCATCCTCGTGTTTTGAGAATCAACGTTTTGTCCCTCAGATCGGTCGCCGTGACGTCTGATGTCTTCAGCTTTGACATTCAGACCACTAATGAAGTCGTGATGGGCGCCAAACATAATGGGACACCTGTCCACACACCCACCCACACACCCACCCACACACACACACACACACACACCTCCGGGGGCCAGACTATAGCTTATATAGCGCTGAGCTACAATGAGTCAAAGAAACAACTAAAACTCAATTTCTGCCTCTCACACTGTCTCTCTGTTGCTGCTCTTGAACGCACCATCGTTTGTCTGACTGGATACGAGCTCGCCGTGTCTACGCCCGGTTCAGCGAACAAATGAAACCCAATGAGTTCCCAACAAACGGAGAAGCCTGGACCAGAGTTCTAAACAAGCACCACGTTGTTCGCAGGGACACAACAGACTTAAGAGTGCAATATAAAACCGTATAGAACAAGTCTATCGCTGCCATCTGCGTGTGTTTCATGGAGAACGTGGAGCCGCTCGCCCTCCGTTTGCTGCTGAAGACACGGGAACGAGGCTGGAGGTGACCGTGAGAATTTGGGGCCCCCGAGATGGAGGTGGTAATGCAGTAGAACAGCTGGGGAGTTAAACCCCCAACACTTGTACACACACACACACGTTGTGAGGAGACAAGCCTGCTATGACAGGAGGAGGGACAACAAATTCCTGGGGAGCTGTTTGGCCCCAGAAAAGACCAATAAAAGCCAAATGTCCTGTTATTTAATACGTTCTGAAAGCACCCAATGTTAACTACTGAAAGGTGATCTGGGGCCCAACGATCGCCACGTTATGAGGGCTTCATTATCTTGAGGTGGGGGGGTGGAGTTGGGGTTACAAGAGTACCAGGACGACCCAACGGAGCAGTTTAGTTCACACTATTCACACAATCCAGAACACAACGTTTGACATATAAATGCGGTAAATTACAGTAGCAGCTGGCTAGTTAGCATTAGCTTTAGCACTTGTCTCAGGGTCACAACCACAGATTTTAAGGTAAAAAAGTTCCTTTCCAAAGACAAATGTTCCTGACCAGATTCTTTAAGAGGAAGTCAAACCTGCCGTCCTCGTGTCTTCGCCTCTGGCTTTAAATCAGCGAAATAAAGAGGGGAGGGCTCAGGGGATCCCAGCAGGGATGGAAACAGATCTGTGGCTCCCACAGATGCAAAGGCAGAATTTGGAAAGAGTTCCTGTGTAAACAGTATCAAGAGTGGGATGTTCTGGAATGGCATTCAGATCCCAACACAGAAAAGAGTGTGTGTGTGTGTGTGTGTGTGTGTGTGTGTGGTGTGTGTGTGTGTGTGTGTGTGTGTGTGTGTCGGATGCGCGTCGGTGTGTGTGTGTGTGTGTGCGTGCGTGCTCTCCTGCCATCACTCCTGGATGTTTATGCTGCTCATGTCATGATTGATCTGATGGGATCTGCTGAGATCTGCTGCTGTTACTCAGAAGGAACACCAAAAGGCTCAAAGGTGGGGGTGGGGGGGGGGCTCTCACTTGCTGAATAAAGGTTGTTTGTTTGAAGCCGATTCTTTGCCCTCACATTGATTTTGTGTCCACTCCAGCATCGGCGCTGAGGCTGCTGAGGATCTTCCTCCATGAGGAATCTAATCAAAATGTTTTCCCATCAGCATTCGCCTGAATCTGTAGTGTTTCCATGACAACCATTCACAGCGTCATGACAACAGGGGGAGGCTTTGATGGCGTGCGGAACACCCTGACTTCCTGTCGGCTTTCTGTTCCGACTCTGTCTCGAGCCCAGAACCATCAGGACTCCTTTCTGGGTTTGACTGAATGGTCATGGTACCAGATCTGTTGTGTGGGTGTGTGTGTGTGTGTGTGTGTGTGTGTGTGTGTGTGTGTGTGTGTGTGTGTGTGGACTGGCCTCTTGAGTATCAGGATCTCTGATTGGAGGTGACCTCTGACCTCTGCTGTAGGTCCTCATCCAGAGTTGAAAGCAACCTCGTGACAACAACCACATCATCCTTCCATGATCACCTGCGTGATGCTCCACCGGGATGAAACTCCAGCTCTTCCCTCTTCATCAACCTCGTTATGGAAGCTCTCCAGCTCCAGCATCATCTCCACCTCCTTCCTGACGCTCGTTGTCGTTGCTAATGGCTAAAGACGCTCCTCATCCATGTCTGCAGCAGCACAAAAGGTCCAGATTTACACTGGAACTGCCTAAAGATCTCAGTTTCCTCACATCATTTCTCCCTTTTGAGCTCCGAAACGCTCAAAGAGCATAAAATGATGGCGTCATCGGTGTTGGAGTCATCCAACAACCACCGAAGAAACTCAGCAACGACAAGCGTCTCAGTGTCCTGTAGGATGTCGGGCATCAAAGCGAAGCAGCTTTAAAGCGACGGTCCGAGACCAAAGGAGGTGGATGAAAGAGTGGAGAGGAGGCCTGATGAGGAGAAAGCAGCACAACATCTGGGCTTCCAGCTGTGCCAACACACCTTTATCAGGCCAAAGATCAACTTAGGCTTGAAAATGACTAAACAGCCCAACAAATCATATTTTCCATAAAAGAGTTTACATTTAGGAAGCGTTTGGAGTTTTTTTCCCGACTAAAGTATCATTATCGCTCAAAGAAAACACCAAAAACTAAAGAAAATCAGATTATACCTTTTCCGCTCCAACCAGACAGTTAAGACGGCTTGGAAAATCTTTCTAACGAGATTTATCTGCCTCGCCGAAGACTTTTTTATTTGGCTGCTTGGATGAGCTGAGCCGTGTGCACGTGCACACGCATGTTTGTAGGTTTGCAGACGCATAATCTCATCTTAAGAACGGAGATAAAGCTGGAAGGATAGAGATGCAATTATTACTGTAGAGGAGAGGAGAGGAGGAGAGGAGAGGAGAGGAGAGGAGAGGAGAGGAGAGGAGAGGAGAGGAGGAGAGGAGAGGAGAGGAGAGGAGAGGAGGAGGAGAGGAGAGGAGAGGAGAGGAGAGGAGAGGAGAGGAGAGGAGAGGAGAGGAGAGGAGAGGAGAGGAGAGGAGGAGAGGACAGGAGAGGAGAGGAGAGGAGAGGGAGAGGAGATGAGGAGAGAAGAGAGGAGAGGAGAGGAGAGGAGAGGAGGAGAGGAGAGGAGAGGAGGAGAGGAGGAGGAGAGAGGAGGGGAGGAGAGGAGAGGAGAGGGAGAGGAGAGGAGAGAGAGAGAGGAGAGGAGAGGAGAGGAGAGAGGAGATGAGAGGAGAGAGGAGAGGAGAGGAGAGGAGGAGGAGAGGAGGAGAGGAGAGGAGGAGAGGAGAGGAGAGGAGAGGAGGAGAGAGAGATGAGAGGAGAGGAGAGGAGAGGAGGGGAGGAGAGGAGAGGAGAGGAGAGGAGGAGAGGAGAGGGAGGAGGAGAGGAGAGGAGAGGAGAGGAGAGAAGAGGAGAGGAGAGGAGGAGAGAGGAGAGGAGGAGGAGAGAGGAGATGAGAGGAGAGGAGAGGAGAGGAGAGGAGAGGAGAGGAGAGGAGAGGAGAGGAAGGAGAGGAGGAGAGGAGAGGAGGAGAGGAGAGGAGAGGAGAGGAGAGGAGAGGAGAGAAGAGGAGAGGAGAGGAGGAGAGAGGAGAGGAGGAGGAGAGAGGAGATGAGAGGAGAGGAGAGGAGAGGAGAGGAGAGGAGAGGAGAGGAGAGGAGAGGAGAGGAGGAGAGGACAGGAGAGGGGAGGAGGAGAGGAGAGGAGAGGAGAGGAGAGGAGAGGACAGGACAGGACAGGAGAGGAGAGGAGAGGAGAGGAGAGGAGGGGGAGGAGGAGATGAGGAGAGAGGAGAGGAGAGGAGAGGAGAGGAGAGGAGAGGAGAGGAGAGGAGAGGAGAGGAGAGGAGAGGAGAGGAACAGGAGAGGAGAGGAGAGGAGAGGAGAGGAGAGGAAATGAGGAGAGAGGAGAGGAAATGAGGAGAGGAGAGAGGAGAGGAGAGGGAGAGGAGATGAGGAGAATGAGGAGAGGAGAGGAGAGGAGGGAGAGGAGAGGAGAGGAGAGGAGAGGAGAGGAGAGGAGAGGAGGAGCCGTTTCAGGAGGTTCCAGGGAGCAGCTGGTTGAGGAGGTTCCCCCCTGGTGTGAGCTCACCAGCTGACTTCAGGACCAAACTGATCTCACAACTTCTAAATGACCTGAGCTCCTCTGAAGGACGTGGGCTTCAGAGAGGGTTGGCTCTCAGCAGGAGGTCTCTCCTCTCCTCTCCTCTCCTCTCCTCTCCTCTCCTCTCCTCTCCTCTCCTCTCCTCTCCTCTCTCTCCTCTCCTCCTCCTCCTCCTCCTCCTCCTGCGCGTGCACCAATTTCATGTAGGCAATTACCACGACACCATCATTTCGCCCGGTTATGCCACCGGATACGAGCCTCCGGGCAGCCAGATGGTGTCTCAGGAGGACATGTGATGAAGCACAACGGGGCCGGGCCGGGCCGGGCCGGGCCGGTGTCCTCTCTGGACCAGCCTCTCGGCTCTATAACCGATGATGTCTTTGACAATCCTACAACGCTTCACGAACGACCAACGTAAATGCAAATATGTGAAGCTGCATCAGCGGGGCCGGTGTGAGGACCTCTGAGGGGTCAGATGTATGGAGGGGAAGCATATGGTCCAGGAAGGGGCTCCAGCAGGAGCTCCCTGCACGGACCGGCCTGTTCAGGAGGCTCATGAGCGAGTCGTCAGGCCTGTTGGGCCCAGATGGCTGCAGGATTGAGATGATTTCTGTGAGCCTTTCAGAGGAGATGAAGCAGCGCGCCGCTGTGCACGCGCAGCTGGAGCAGGCGGAGATACGGGAACACACGAGGCTCAACCACTTAACGTCCAGGAAGCACTCTGGACGTGGAGGACGGGAGTCCAGCCGCGTCTCCTAATCCAGCCCAGCTGGTTGTGATGACAGCTGCAGACGTGTGAAGCCAAAGACGTCCAAACCTGTTCAGACGGGCGACGGCGCCGGTGCTGAGCTCCACACTCAACGTGAACTTTGCGTTCAGTGAAGCCACATTTAATCTCAAATCGGACATAAAAAAAATCCCGGATTTCATGTCAGCTGGGTCTTGTAGTCCAGAGAATGTTTGGTGGTTAAAGGGACTACAAACATGAGTTCTCGAGTTGTTCTTTCAGCCTTTTTTTGAGAACATCAGAGTCAAAAGAGTTAAAGATAGACGGCTGGAAGGGTTAAAGCCACGATGAACAACACACACACACACACACACACACGCACACACACACACACACACACAC
>JAPVLW010000048.1:487500-501938 GCA_027382335.1 Takifugu ocellatus | reverse complement strand
TAACCCTAACCCTAACCCTAACCCTAACCCTAACCCTAACCCTAACCCTAACCCTAACCCTAACCCTAACCCTAACCCTAACCCTAACCCTAACCCTAACCCTAACCCTAACCCTAACCCTAACCCTAACCCTAACCCTAACCCTAACCCTAACCCTAACCCTAACCCTAACCCTAACCCTAACCCTAACCCTAACCCTAACCCTAACCCTAACCCTAACCCTAACCCTAACCCTAACCCTAACCCTAACCCTAACCCTAACCCTAACCCTAACCCTAACCCTAACCCTAACCCTAACCCTAACCCTAACCCTAACCCTAACCCTAACCCTAACCCTAACCCTAACCCTAACCCTAACCCTAACCCTAACCCTAACCCTAACCCTAACCCTAACCCTAACCCTAACCCTAACCCTAACCCTAACCCTAACCCTAACCCTAACCCTAACCCTAACCCTAACCCTAACCCTAACCCTAACCCTAACCCTAACCCTAACCCTAACCCTAACCCTAACCCTAACCCTAACCCTAACCCTAACCCTAACCCTAACCCTAACCCTAACCCTAACCCTAACCCTAACCCTAACCCTAACCCTAACCCTAACCCTAACCCTAACCCTAACCCTAACCCTAACCCTAACCCTAACCCTAACCCTAACCCTAACCCTAACCCTAACCCTAACCCTAACCCTAACCCTAACCCTAACCCTAACCCTAACCCTAACCCTAACCCTAACCCTAACCCTAACCCTAACCCTAACCCTAACCCTAACCCTAACCCTAACCCTAACCCTAACCCTAACCCTAACCCTAACCCTAACCCTAACCCTAACCCTAACCCTAACCCTAACCCTAACCCTAACCCTAACCCTAACCCTAACCCTAACCCTAACCCTAACCCTAACCCTAACCCTAACCCTAACCCTAACCCTAACCCTAACCCTAACCCTAACCCTAACCCTAACCCTAACCCTAACCCTAACCCTAACCCTAACCCTAACCCTAACCCTAACCCTAACCCTAACCCTAACCCTAACCCTAACCCTAACCCTAACCCTAACCCTAACCCTAACCCTAACCCTAACCCTAACCCTAACCCTAACCCTAACCCTAACCCTAACCCTAACCCTAACCCTAACCCTAACCCTAACCCTAACCCTAACCCTAACCCTAACCCTAACCCTAACCCTAACCCTAACCCTAACCCTAACCCTAACCCTAACCCTAACCCTAACCCTAACCCTAACCCTAACCCTAACCCTAACCCTAACCCTAACCCTAACCCTAACCCTAACCCTAACCCTAACCCTAACCCTAACCCTAACCCTAACCCTAACCCTAACCCTAACCCTAACCCTAACCCTAACCCTAACCCTAACCCTAACCCTAACCCTAACCCTAACCCTAACCCTAACCCTAACCCTAACCCTAACCCTAACCCTAACCCTAACCCTAACCCTAACCCTAACCCTAACCCTAACCCTAACCCTAACCCTAACCCTAACCCTAACCCTAACCCTAACCCTAACCCTAACCCTAACCCTAACCCTAACCCTAACCCTAACCCTAACCCTAACCCTAACCCTAACCCTAACCCTAACCCTAACCCTAACCCTAACCCTAACCCTAACCCTAACCCTAACCCTAACCCTAACCCTAACCCTAACCCTAACCCTAACCCTAACCCTAACCCTAACCCTAACCCTAACCCTAACCCTAACCCTAACCCTAACCCTAACCCTAACCCTAACCCTAACCCTAACCCTAACCCTAACCCTAACCCTAACCCTAACCCTAACCCTAACCCTAACCCTAACCCTAACCCTAACCCTAACCCTAACCCTAACCCTAACCCTAACCCTAACCCTAACCCTAACCCTAACCCTAACCCTAACCCTAACCCTAACCCTAACCCTAACCCTAACCCTAACCCTAACCCTAACCCTAACCCTAACCCTAACCCTAACCCTAACCCTAACCCTAACCCTAACCCTAACCCTAACCCTAACCCTAACCCTAACCCTAACCCTAACCCTAACCCTAACCCTAACCCTAACCCTAACCCTAACCCTAACCCTAACCCTAACCCTAACCCTAACCCTAACCCTAACCCTAACCCTAACCCTAACCCTAACCCTAACCCTAACCCTAACCCTAACCCTAACCCTAACCCTAACCCTAACCCTAACCCTAACCCTAACCCTAACCCTAACCCTAACCCTAACCCTAACCCTAACCCTAACCCTAACCCTAACCCTAACCCTAACCCTAACCCTAACCCTAACCCTAACCCTAACCCTAACCCTAACCCTAACCCTAACCCTAACCCTAACCCTAACCCTAACCCTAACCCTAACCCTAACCCTAACCCTAACCCTAACCCTAACCCTAACCCTAACCCTAACCCTAACCCTAACCCTAACCCTAACCCTAACCCTAACCCTAACCCTAACCCTAACCCTAACCCTAACCCTAACCCTAACCCTAACCCTAACCCTAACCCTAACCCTAACCCTAACCCTAACCCTAACCCTAACCCTAACCCTAACCCTAACCCTAACCCTAACCCTAACCCTAACCCTAACCCTAACCCTAACCCTAACCCTAACCCTAACCCTAACCCTAACCCTAACCCTAACCCTAACCCTAACCCTAACCCTAACCCTAACCCTAACCCTAACCCTAACCCTAACCCTAACCCTAACCCTAACCCTAACCCTAACCCTAACCCTAACCCTAACCCTAACCCTAACCCTAACCCTAACCCTAACCCTAACCCTAACCCTAACCCTAACCCTAACCCTAACCCTAACCCTAACCCTAACCCTAACCCTAACCCTAACCCTAACCCTAACCCTAACCCTAACCCTAACCCTAACCCTAACCCTAACCCTAACCCTAACCCTAACCCTAACCCTAACCCTAACCCTAACCCTAACCCTAACCCTAACCCTAACCCTAACCCTAACCCTAACCCTAACCCTAACCCTAACCCTAACCCTAACCCTAACCCTAACCCTAACCCTAACCCTAACCCTAACCCTAACCCTAACCCTAACCCTAACCCTAACCCTAACCCTAACCCTAACCCTAACCCTAACCCTAACCCTAACCCTAACCCTAACCCTAACCCTAACCCTAACCCTAACCCTAACCCTAACCCTAACCCTAACCCTAACCCTAACCCTAACCCTAACCCTAACCCTAACCCTAACCCTAACCCTAACCCTAACCCTAACCCTAACCCTAACCCTAACCCTAACCCTAACCCTAACCCTAACCCTAACCCTAACCCTAACCCTAACCCTAACCCTAACCCTAACCCTAACCCTAACCCTAACCCTAACCCTAACCCTAACCCTAACCCTAACCCTAACCCTAACCCTAACCCTAACCCTAACCCTAACCCTAACCCTAACCCTAACCCTAACCCTAACCCTAACCCTAACCCTAACCCTAACCCTAACCCTAACCCTAACCCTAACCCTAACCCTAACCCTAACCCTAACCCTAACCCTAACCCTAACCCTAACCCTAACCCTAACCCTAACCCTAACCCTAACCCTAACCCTAACCCTAACCCTAACCCTAACCCTAACCCTAACCCTAACCCTAACCCTAACCCTAACCCTAACCCTAACCCTAACCCTAACCCTAACCCTAACCCTAACCCTAACCCTAACCCTAACCCTAACCCTAACCCTAACCCTAACCCTAACCCTAACCCTAACCCTAACCCTAACCCTAACCCTAACCCTAACCCTAACCCTAACCCTAACCCTAACCCTAACCCTAACCCTAACCCTAACCCTAACCCTAACCCTAACCCTAACCCTAACCCTAACCCTAACCCTAACCCTAACCCTAACCCTAACCCTAACCCTAACCCTAACCCTAACCCTAACCCTAACCCTAACCCTAACCCTAACCCTAACCCTAACCCTAACCCTAACCCTAACCCTAACCCTAACCCTAACCCTAACCCTAACCCTAACCCTAACCCTAACCCTAACCCTAACCCTAACCCTAACCCTAACCCTAACCCTAACCCTAACCCTAACCCTAACCCTAACCCTAACCCTAACCCTAACCCTAACCCTAACCCTAACCCTAACCCTAACCCTAACCCTAACCCTAACCCTAACCCTAACCCTAACCCTAACCCTAACCCTAACCCTAACCCTAACCCTAACCCTAACCCTAACCCTAACCCTAACCCTAACCCTAACCCTAACCCTAACCCTAACCCTAACCCTAACCCTAACCCTAACCCTAACCCTAACCCTAACCCTAACCCTAACCCTAACCCTAACCCTAACCCTAACCCTAACCCTAACCCTAACCCTAACCCTAACCCTAACCCTAACCCTAACCCTAACCCTAACCCTAACCCTAACCCTAACCCTAACCCTAACCCTAACCCTAACCCTAACCCTAACCCTAACCCTAACCCTAACCCTAACCCTAACCCTAACCCTAACCCTAACCCTAACCCTAACCCTAACCCTAACCCTAACCCTAACCCTAACCCTAACCCTAACCCTAACCCTAACCCTAACCCTAACCCTAACCCTAACCCTAACCCTAACCCTAACCCTAACCCTAACCCTAACCCTAACCCTAACCCTAACCCTAACCCTAACCCTAACCCTAACCCTAACCCTAACCCTAACCCTAACCCTAACCCTAACCCTAACCCTAACCCTAACCCTAACCCTAACCCTAACCCTAACCCTAACCCTAACCCTAACCCTAACCCTAACCCTAACCCTAACCCTAACCCTAACCCTAACCCTAACCCTAACCCTAACCCTAACCCTAACCCTAACCCTAACCCTAACCCTAACCCTAACCCTAACCCTAACCCTAACCCTAACCCTAACCCTAACCCTAACCCTAACCCTAACCCTAACCCTAACCCTAACCCTAACCCTAACCCTAACCCTAACCCTAACCCTAACCCTAACCCTAACCCTAACCCTAACCCTAACCCTAACCCTAACCCTAACCCTAACCCTAACCCTAACCCTAACCCTAACCCTAACCCTAACCCTAACCCTAACCCTAACCCTAACCCTAACCCTAACCCTAACCCTAACCCTAACCCTAACCCTAACCCTAACCCTAACCCTAACCCTAACCCTAACCCTAACCCTAACCCTAACCCTAACCCTAACCCTAACCCTAACCCTAACCCTAACCCTAACCCTAACCCTAACCCTAACCCTAACCCTAACCCTAACCCTAACCCTAACCCTAACCCTAACCCTAACCCTAACCCTAACCCTAACCCTAACCCTAACCCTAACCCTAACCCTAACCCTAACCCTAACCCTAACCCTAACCCTAACCCTAACCCTAACCCTAACCCTAACCCTAACCCTAACCCTAACCCTAACCCTAACCCTAACCCTAACCCTAACCCTAACCCTAACCCTAACCCTAACCCTAACCCTAACCCTAACCCTAACCCTAACCCTAACCCTAACCCTAACCCTAACCCTAACCCTAACCCTAACCCTAACCCTAACCCTAACCCTAACCCTAACCCTAACCCTAACCCTAACCCTAACCCTAACCCTAACCCTAACCCTAACCCTAACCCTAACCCTAACCCTAACCCTAACCCTAACCCTAACCCTAACCCTAACCCTAACCCTAACCCTAACCCTAACCCTAACCCTAACCCTAACCCTAACCCTAACCCTAACCCTAACCCTAACCCTAACCCTAACCCTAACCCTAACCCTAACCCTAACCCTAACCCTAACCCTAACCCTAACCCTAACCCTAACCCTAACCCTAACCCTAACCCTAACCCTAACCCTAACCCTAACCCTAACCCTAACCCTAACCCTAACCCTAACCCTAACCCTAACCCTAACCCTAACCCTAACCCTAACCCTAACCCTAACCCTAACCCTAACCCTAACCCTAACCCTAACCCTAACCCTAACCCTAACCCTAACCCTAACCCTAACCCTAACCCTAACCCTAACCCTAACCCTAACCCTAACCCTAACCCTAACCCTAACCCTAACCCTAACCCTAACCCTAACCCTAACCCTAACCCTAACCCTAACCCTAACCCTAACCCTAACCCTAACCCTAACCCTAACCCTAACCCTAACCCTAACCCTAACCCTAACCCTAACCCTAACCCTAACCCTAACCCTAACCCTAACCCTAACCCTAACCCTAACCCTAACCCTAACCCTAACCCTAACCCTAACCCTAACCCTAACCCTAACCCTAACCCTAACCCTAACCCTAACCCTAACCCTAACCCTAACCCTAACCCTAACCCTAACCCTAACCCTAACCCTAACCCTAACCCTAACCCTAACCCTAACCCTAACCCTAACCCTAACCCTAACCCTAACCCTAACCCTAACCCTAACCCTAACCCTAACCCTAACCCTAACCCTAACCCTAACCCTAACCCTAACCCTAACCCTAACCCTAACCCTAACCCTAACCCTAACCCTAACCCTAACCCTAACCCTAACCCTAACCCTAACCCTAACCCTAACCCTAACCCTAACCCTAACCCTAACCCTAACCCTAACCCTAACCCTAACCCTAACCCTAACCCTAACCCTAACCCTAACCCTAACCCTAACCCTAACCCTAACCCTAACCCTAACCCTAACCCTAACCCTAACCCTAACCCTAACCCTAACCCTAACCCTAACCCTAACCCTAACCCTAACCCTAACCCTAACCCTAACCCTAACCCTAACCCTAACCCTAACCCTAACCCTAACCCTAACCCTAACCCTAACCCTAACCCTAACCCTAACCCTAACCCTAACCCTAACCCTAACCCTAACCCTAACCCTAACCCTAACCCTAACCCTAACCCTAACCCTAACCCTAACCCTAACCCTAACCCTAACCCTAACCCTAACCCTAACCCTAACCCTAACCCTAACCCTAACCCTAACCCTAACCCTAACCCTAACCCTAACCCTAACCCTAACCCTAACCCTAACCCTATACCCTAACCCTAACCCTAACCCTAACCCTAACCCTAACCCTAACCCTAACCCTAACCCTAACCCTAACCCTAACCCTAACCCTAACCCTAACCCTAACCCTAACCCTAACCCTAACCCTAACCCTAACCCTAACCCTAACCCTAACCCTAACCCTAACCCTAACCCTAACCCTAACCCTAACCCTAACCCTAACCCTAACCCTAACCCTAACCCTAACCCTAACCCTAACCCTAACCCTAACCCTAACCCTAACCCTAACCCTAACCCTAACCCTAACCCTAACCCTAACCCTAACCCTAACCCTAACCCTAACCCTAACCCTAACCCTAACCCTAACCCTAACCCTAACCCTAACCCTAACCCTAACCCTAACCCTAACCCTAACCCTAACCCTAACCCTAACCCTAACCCTAACCCTAACCCTAACCCTAACCCTAACCCTAACCCTAACCCTAACCCTAACCCTAACCCTAACCCTAACCCTAACCCTAACCCTAACCCTAACCCTAACCCTAACCCTAACCCTAACCCTAACCCTAACCCTAACCCTAACCCTAACCCTAACCCTAACCCTAACCCTAACCCTAACCCTAACCCTAACCCTAACCCTAACCCTAACCCTAACCCTAACCCTAACCCTAACCCTAACCCTAACCCTAACCCTAACCCTAACCCTAACCCTAACCCTAACCCTAACCCTAACCCTAACCCTAACCCTAACCCTAACCCTAACCCTAACCCTAACCCTAACCCTAACCCTAACCCTAACCCTAACCCTAACCCTAACCCTAACCCTAACCCTAACCCTAACCCTAACCCTAACCCTAACCCTAACCCTAACCCTAACCCTAACCCTAACCCTAACCCTAACCCTAACCCTAACCCTAACCCTAACCCTAACCCTAACCCTAACCCTAACCCTAACCCTAACCCTAACCCTAACCCTAACCCTAACCCTAACCCTAACCCTAACCCTAACCCTAACCCTAACCCTAACCCTAACCCTAACCCTAACCCTAACCCTAACCCTAACCCTAACCCTAACCCTAACCCTAACCCTAACCCTAACCCTAACCCTAACCCTAACCCTAACCCTAACCCTAACCCTAACCCTAACCCTAACCCTAACCCTAACCCTAACCCTAACCCTAACCCTAACCCTAACCCTAACCCTAACCCTAACCCTAACCCTAACCCTAACCCTAACCCTAACCCTAACCCTAACCCTAACCCTAACCCTAACCCTAACCCTAACCCTAACCCTAACCCTAACCCTAACCCTAACCCTAACCCTAACCCTAACCCTAACCCTAACCCTAACCCTAACCCTAACCCTAACCCTAACCCTAACCCTAACCCTAACCCTAACCCTAACCCTAACCCTAACCCTAACCCTAACCCTAACCCTAACCCTAACCCTAACCCTAACCCTAACCCTAACCCTAACCCTAACCCTAACCCTAACCCTAACCCTAACCCTAACCCTAACCCTAACCCTAACCCTAACCCTAACCCTAACCCTAACCCTAACCCTAACCCTAACCCTAACCCTAACCCTAACCCTAACCCTAACCCTAACCCTAACCCTAACCCTAACCCTAACCCTAACCCTAACCCTAACCCTAACCCTAACCCTAACCCTAACCCTAACCCTAACCCTAACCCTAACCCTAACCCTAACCCTAACCCTAACCCTAACCCTAACCCTAACCCTAACCCTAACCCTAACCCTAACCCTAACCCTAACCCTAACCCTAACCCTAACCCTAACCCTAACCCTAACCCTAACCCTAACCCTAACCCTAACCCTAACCCTAACCCTAACCCTAACCCTAACCCTAACCCTAACCCTAACCCTAACCCTAACCCTAACCCTAACCCTAACCCTAACCCTAACCCTAACCCTAACCCTAACCCTAACCCTAACCCTAACCCTAACCCTAACCCTAACCCTAACCCTAACCCTAACCCTAACCCTAACCCTAACCCTAACCCTAACCCTAACCCTAACCCTAACCCTAACCCTAACCCTAACCCTAACCCTAACCCTAACCCTAACCCTAACCCTAACCCTAACCCTAACCCTAACCCTAACCCTAACCCTAACCCTAACCCTAACCCTAACCCTAACCCTAACCCTAACCCTAACCCTAACCCTAACCCTAACCCTAACCCTAACCCTAACCCTAACCCTAACCCTAACCCTAACCCTAACCCTAACCCTAACCCTAACCCTAACCCTAACCCTAACCCTAACCCTAACCCTAACCCTAACCCTAACCCTAACCCTAACCCTAACCCTAACCCTAACCCTAACCCTAACCCTAACCCTAACCCTAACCCTAACCCTAACCCTAACCCTAACCCTAACCCTAACCCTAACCCTAACCCTAACCCTAACCCTAACCCTAACCCTAACCCTAACCCTAACCCTAACCCTAACCCTAACCCTAACCCTAACCCTAACCCTAACCCTAACCCTAACCCTAACCCTAACCCTAACCCTAACCCTAACCCTAACCCTAACCCTAACCCTAACCCTAACCCTAACCCTAACCCTAACCCTAACCCTAACCCTAACCCTAACCCTAACCCTAACCCTAACCCTAACCCTAACCCTAACCCTAACCCTAACCCTAACCCTAACCCTAACCCTAACCCTAACCCTAACCCTAACCCTAACCCTAACCCTAACCCTAACCCTAACCCTAACCCTAACCCTAACCCTAACCCTAACCCTAACCCTAACCCTAACCCTAACCCTAACCCTAACCCTAACCCTAACCCTAACCCTAACCCTAACCCTAACCCTAACCCTAACCCTAACCCTAACCCTAACCCTAACCCTAACCCTAACCCTAACCCTAACCCTAACCCTAACCCTAACCCTAACCCTAACCCTAACCCTAACCCTAACCCTAACCCTAACCCTAACCCTAACCCTAACCCTAACCCTAACCCTAACCCTAACCCTAACCCTAACCCTAACCCTAACCCTAACCCTAACCCTAACCCTAACCCTAACCCTAACCCTAACCCTAACCCTAACCCTAACCCTAACCCTAACCCTAACCCTAACCCTAACCCTAACCCTAACCCTAACCCTAACCCTAACCCTAACCCTAACCCTAACCCTAACCCTAACCCTAACCCTAACCCTAACCCTAACCCTAACCCTAACCCTAACCCTAACCCTAACCCTAACCCTAACCCTAACCCTAACCCTAACCCTAACCCTAACCCTAACCCTAACCCTAACCCTAACCCTAACCCTAACCCTAACCCTAACCCTAACCCTAACCCTAACCCTAACCCTAACCCTAACCCTAACCCTAACCCTAACCCTAACCCTAACCCTAACCCTAACCCTAACCCTAACCCTAACCCTAACCCTAACCCTAACCCTAACCCTAACCCTAACCCTAACCCTAACCCTAACCCTAACCCTAACCCTAACCCTAACCCTAACCCTAACCCTAACCCTAACCCTAACCCTAACCCTAACCCTAACCCTAACCCTAACCCTAACCCTAACCCTAACCCTAACCCTAACCCTAACCCTAACCCTAACCCTAACCCTAACCCTAACCCTAACCCTAACCCTAACCCTAACCCTAACCCTAACCCTAACCCTAACCCTAACCCTAACCCTAACCCTAACCCTAACCCTAACCCTAACCCTAACCCTAACCCTAACCCTAACCCTAACCCTAACCCTAACCCTAACCCTAACCCTAACCCTAACCCTAACCCTAACCCTAACCCTAACCCTAACCCTAACCCTAACCCTAACCCTAACCCTAACCCTAACCCTAACCCTAACCCTAACCCTAACCCTAACCCTAACCCTAACCCTAACCCTAACCCTAACCCTAACCCTAACCCTAACCCTAACCCTAACCCTAACCCTAACCCTAACCCTAACCCTAACCCTAACCCTAACCCTAACCCTAACCCTAACCCTAACCCTAACCCTAACCCTAACCCTAACCCTAACCCTAACCCTAACCCTAACCCTAACCCTAACCCTAACCCTAACCCTAACCCTAACCCTAACCCTAACCCTAACCCTAACCCTAACCCTAACCCTAACCCTAACCCTAACCCTAACCCTAACCCTAACCCTAACCCTAACCCTAACCCTAACCCTAACCCTAACCCTAACCCTAACCCTAACCCTAACCCTAACCCTAACCCTAACCCTAACCCTAACCCTAACCCTAACCCTAACCCTAACCCTAACCCTAACCCTAACCCTAACCCTAACCCTAACCCTAACCCTAACCCTAACCCTAACCCTAACCCTAACCCTAACCCTAACCCTAACCCTAACCCTAACCCTAACCCTAACCCTAACCCTAACCCTAACCCTAACCCTAACCCTAACCCTAACCCTAACCCTAACCCTAACCCTAACCCTAACCCTAACCCTAACCCTAACCCTAACCCTAACCCTAACCCTAACCCTAACCCTAACCCTAACCCTAACCCTAACCCTAACCCTAACCCTAACCCTAACCCTAACCCTAACCCTAACCCTAACCCTAACCCTAACCCTAACCCTAACCCTAACCCTAACCCTAACCCTAACCCTAACCCTAACCCTAACCCTAACCCTAACCCTAACCCTAACCCTAACCCTAACCCTAACCCTAACCCTAACCCTAACCCTAACCCTAACCCTAACCCTAACCCTAACCCTAACCCTAACCCTAACCCTAACCCTAACCCTAACCCTAACCCTAACCCTAACCCTAACCCTAACCCTAACCCTAACCCTAACCCTAACCCTAACCCTAACCCTAACCCTAACCCTAACCCTAACCCTAACCCTAACCCTAACCCTAACCCTAACCCTAACCCTAACCCTAACCCTAACCCTAACCCTAACCCTAACCCTAACCCTAACCCTAACCCTAACCCTAACCCTAACCCTAACCCTAACCCTAACCCTAACCCTAACCCTAACCCTAACCCTAACCCTAACCCTAACCCTAACCCTAACCCTAACCCTAACCCTAACCCTAACCCTAACCCTAACCCTAACCCTAACCCTAACCCTAACCCTAACCCTAACCCTAACCCTAACCCTAACCCTAACCCTAACCCTAACCCTAACCCTAACCCTAACCCTAACCCTAACCCTAACCCTAACCCTAACCCTAACCCTAACCCTAACCCTAACCCTAACCCTAACCCTAACCCTAACCCTAACCCTAACCCTAACCCTAACCCTAACCCTAACCCTAACCCTAACCCTAACCCTAACCCTAACCCTAACCCTAACCCTAACCCTAACCCTAACCCTAACCCTAACCCTAACCCTAACCCTAACCCTAACCCTAACCCTAACCCTAACCCTAACCCTAACCCTAACCCTAACCCTAACCCTAACCCTAACCCTAACCCTAACCCTAACCCTAACCCTAACCCTAACCCTAACCCTAACCCTAACCCTAACCCTAACCCTAACCCTAACCCTAACCCTAACCCTAACCCTAACCCTAACCCTAACCCTAACCCTAACCCTAACCCTAACCCTAACCCTAACCCTAACCCTAACCCTAACCCTAACCCTAACCCTAACCCTAACCCTAACCCTAACCCTAACCCTAACCCTAACCCTAACCCTAACCCTAACCCTAACCCTAACCCTAACCCTAACCCTAACCCTAACCCTAACCCTAACCCTAACCCTAACCCTAACCCTAACCCTAACCCTAACCCTAACCCTAACCCTAACCCTAACCCTAACCCTAACCCTAACCCTAACCCTAACCCTAACCCTAACCCTAACCCTAACCCTAACCCTAACCCTAACCCTAACCCTAACCCTAACCCTAACCCTAACCCTAACCCTAACCCTAACCCTAACCCTAACCCTAACCCTAACCCTAACCCTAACCCTAACCCTAACCCTAACCCTAACCCTAACCCTAACCCTAACCCTAACCCTAACCCTAACCCTAACCCTAACCCTAACCCTAACCCTAACCCTAACCCTAACCCTAACCCTAACCCTAACCCTAACCCTAACCCTAACCCTAACCCTAACCCTAACCCTAACCCTAACCCTAACCCTAACCCTAACCCTAACCCTAACCCTAACCCTAACCCTAACCCTAACCCTAACCCTAACCCTAACCCTAACCCTAACCCTAACCCTAACCCTAACCCTAACCCTAACCCTAACCCTAACCCTAACCCTAACCCTAACCCTAACCCTAACCCTAACCCTAACCCTAACCCTAACCCTAACCCTAACCCTAACCCTAACCCTAACCCTAACCCTAACCCTAACCCTAACCCTAACCCTAACCCTAACCCTAACCCTAACCCTAACCCTAACCCTAACCCTAACCCTAACCCTAACCCTAACCCTAACCCTAACCCTAACCCTAACCCTAACCCTAACCCTAACCCTAACCCTAACCCTAACCCTAACCCTAACCCTAACCCTAACCCTAACCCTAACCCTAACCCTAACCCTAACCCTAACCCTAACCCTAACCCTAACCCTAACCCTAACCCTAACCCTAACCCTAACCCTAACCCTAACCCTAACCCTAACCCTAACCCTAACCCTAACCCTAACCCTAACCCTAACCCTAACCCTAACCCTAACCCTAACCCTAACCCTAACCCTAACCCTAACCCTAACCCTAACCCTAACCCTAACCCTAACCCTAACCCTAACCCTAACCCTAACCCTAACCCTAACCCTAACCCTAACCCTAACCCTAACCCTAACCCTAACCCTAACCCTAACCCTAACCCTAACCCTAACCCTAACCCTAACCCTAACCCTAACCCTAACCCTAACCCTAACCCTAACCCTAACCCTAACCCTAACCCTAACCCTAACCCTAACCCTAACCCTAACCCTAACCCTAACCCTAACCCTAACCCTAACCCTAACCCTAACCCTAACCCTAACCCTAACCCTAACCCTAACCCTAACCCTAACCCTAACCCTAACCCTAACCCTAACCCTAACCCTAACCCTAACCCTAACCCTAACCCTAACCCTAACCCTAACCCTAACCCTAACCCTAACCCTAACCCTAACCCTAACCCTAACCCTAACCCTAACCCTAACCCTAACCCTAACCCTAACCCTAACCCTAACCCTAACCCTAACCCTAACCCTAACCCTAACCCTAACCCTAACCCTAACCCTAACCCTAACCCTAACCCTAACCCTAACCCTAACCCTAACCCTAACCCTAACCCTAACCCTAACCCTAACCCTAACCCTAACCCTAACCCTAACCCTAACCCTAACCCTAACCCTAACCCTAACCCTAACCCTAACCCTAACCCTAACCCTAACCCTAACCCTAACCCTAACCCTAACCCTAACCCTAACCCTAACCCTAACCCTAACCCTAACCCTAACCCTAACCCTAACCCTAACCCTAACCCTAACCCTAACCCT
>JAPVLW010000048.1:407500-482500 GCA_027382335.1 Takifugu ocellatus | reverse complement strand
CCCTAACTCCAACCCTAACCCTAACTCCAACCCTAACCCTAACCCTAACTCCCACCCTAACCCTAACTCCAACCCTAACTCCAACCCTAACCCTAACTCCAACCCTAACCCTAACTCCAACCCTAACTCCAACCCTAACCCTAACCCTAACTCCAACCCTAATGCTAACCCTAATGCTAATGCTAACCCTAATGCTAACCTTGATGCTAATGCTAACCGTAACCCTAACTCCTACCCTAATGCTAACCCTAATGCTAATGCTAACCCTAATGCTAATGCTAACCTGAATGCTAATGCTAATCTTGATGCTAATGCTAACCCTAACTCCTACCCTAATGCTAACCCGAATGCTAATGCTAACCCGAATGCTAATGCTAACCTTGATGCTAATGCTAACCCTAACCCTAACTCCCACCCTAACCCTAACTCTAATGCTAACCCTAACCCTAACTCCAAACCTAACCTTAACCCTACCTCCAACCCTAACTCCAACCCTAACCCTAACTCCAACCCTAACCCTAATGCTAACACTAACCCTAACTCCAAACCTAACCTTAACCCTAACTCCAACCCTAACCCTAACTCCCACCCTAACCCTAACTCCAACCCTAACTCCAACCCTAACCCTAACTTCAACCATAACCCTAACCCTAACTCCAACCCTAACCCTAACTCCAACCCTAACTCCAACCCTAACTCCAACCCTAACCATAACCCTAACTCCCACCCTAACCCTAACCCCAACCCTAACCATAACCCTAACTCCCACCCTAACCCTAACTCCAACCCTAACTCCAACCCTAACCATAACCCTAACTCCCACCCTAACCCTAACCCTAACTCCAACCCTAACTCCAACCCTAACCATAACCCTAACTCCCACCCTAACCCTAACTTCAACCATAACCCTAACTCCAACCCTAACACTAACCCTAACCCTAACTCCAACCCTAACCCTAATGCTAACCCTAACTCCAACCCTAACCCTAACCCTAACGCCAACCCTAACCCTAACCTTAACTCCAATCCTAACTCCAACCCTAACCCAAACCCTAACTCCAACCCTAACCCTAATGCTAACCCTAACCCTAACTCCCACCCTAACCATAACCATAACCCTAACTCCCACCCTAACCCTAACCCTAACCCTAACCCTAACCATAACCCTAACTCCCACCCTAACCCTAACCCTAACTCCAACCCTAACCCTAACCCTAATGCTAACCTTAACCCTAACTCCAACCCTAACCCTAACCCTAACCATAACCCTAACTCCCACCCTAACCCTAACCCTAACTCCAACCCTAACCCTAACCCTAATGCTAACCTTAACCCTAACTCCAACCCTAACCCTAACTCTAATGCTAACCCTAACCCTAACTCCAAACCTAACCTTAACCCTAACTCCAACCCTAACCTTAACCCTAACTCCAACCCTAACCCTAACTCCAACCTTAACCCTAACTCCAACCCTAACCCTAACTCCAACCCTAACCCTAATGCTAACCCTAACCCTAACTCCAAACCTAACCTTAACCCTAACTCCAACCCTAACCTTAACCCTAACTCCAACCCTAACCCTAACTCCCACCCTAACCCTAACCCTAACTCCCACCCTAACCCTAACTCCAACCCTAACTCCAACCCTAACCCTAACTTCAACCATAACCCTAACCCTAACTCCCACCCTAACCCTAACTCCAACCCTAACTCCAACCCTAACCCTAACTCCAACCCTAACCCTAACCCAACTCCAACCCTAACCCTAACCCTCCTGTTTACTTCAGCAGGGAGGCTCAGGGAACCTTCTCCCAGCTGCCCCTCAGCTCAGGTGGAGCACTGAGGTGCAGCAGGGTGAGATGGCAGCAAAGATCTTGCTCATTTTGGGCTGTTTGAAGGTTCTCCAGCCTGACTGGGGGACCCAGAAAAGGCTCCTGAGGTGGCCTTTACTGACTCCTTCAGGAGGCGAGTCCCTCCACACTGTCCATTGATTTACCCTAACCCAAACCTTAACCCTAACTCCAACCCTAATGCTAATGCTAACCCTAATGCTAACTATGATGCTAATGCTAACCCGAACGCTAATGCTAACCCGAATGCTAATGCTAACCTTGATGCTAATGCTATCCCTAACTCCTACCCTAATGCTAACCCGAATGCTAATGCTAACCCGAATGCTAATGCTAACCTTTATGCTAACGCTAACCCTAACCCTAACTCCAACCCTAACCATAACCCTAACTCCCACCCTAACCCTAACCATAACCCTAACTCCCACCCTAACCCTAACCCTAACCCTAACCCTAATGCTAACCTTAACCCTAACTCCAACCCTAACCCTAACTCTAACCCTAACTCCAACCCTAACCCTAACCCTAACCCCAACTCCAACCCTAACCCTAACCCTAACACTAACCCTAACACTAACCCTAACCCTAATGCTAACCTTAACCCTAACTCCAACCCTAACCCTAACTCCAACCCTAACCCTAATGCTAAGCTTAACCCTAACTCCAACCCTAACCCTAACTTCAACCATAACCATAACCCTAACCCTAACCCTAATGCTAACCCTAACCCTAACTCCAAACCTAACCTTAACCCTAACCCTAACTCCAACCCTAACCATAACCCTAACTCCCACCCTAACCCTAACTCCAACCCTAACTCCAACCCTAACCCTAACCCTAACTCCAACCCTAATGCTAACCCTAATGCTAACCCTAATGCTAACCCTGATGCTAATGCTAACCTTGATGCTAATGCTAACCGTAACCCTAACTCCTACCCTAATACTAACCCGAATGCTAATGCTAACCCGATTGCTAATGCTAACCTTGATGCTAATGCTAACCCTAACCCCAACTCCAACCCTAACCCTAATGCTAACCCTAACCCTAACTCCAACCCTAACCTTAACACTAACCCTAACCCTAATGCTAACCTTAACTCTAACCCTAACCCTAATGCTAACCCTAACCCTAACTCCAAACCTAACCTTAACCCTAACTCCAACCCTAACTCCAACTCCAACCCTAACCCTAACCCTAATGCTAACCCTAACCCTAACTCCAAACCTAACCTTAACCCTAACTCCAACCCTAACTCCAACCCTAACCCTAATGCTAACCTTAACACTAACCCTAACCCTAATGCTAACCTTAACTCTAACCCTAACCCTAATGCTAACCCTAACTCCAAACCTAACCTTAACCCTAACTCCAACCCTAACTCCAACCCTAACTCCAACTCCAACCCTAACCCTAACCCTAATGCTAACCCTAACCCTAACTCCAAACCTAACCTTAACCCTAACTCCAACCCTAACCCTAATGCTAACCTTAACCCTAACCCTAACTCTAACTCTAACCCTAACCCTAATGCTAACCTTAACCCTAACCCTAACCCTAACCTTAACACTAACCCTAACCCTAATGCTAACCTTAACCCTAACCCTAACTCTAACCCTAACCCTAATGCTAACCCTAACCCTAATTCCAAACCTAACCTTAACCCTAACTCCAACCCTAACCATAACCCTAACTCCCACCCTAACCCTAATTCCAAACCTAACCTTAACCCTAACTCCAACCCTAACCATAACCCTAACTCCCACCCTAACCCTAACTCCAACCCTAACTCCAACCCTAACCCTAACCCTAACTCCCACCCTAACCCTAACTCCAACCCTAACTCCAACCCTAACTCCAACTCCAACCCTAACTCCAACCCTAACCCTAACTCCAACCCTAACCCTAACCCTAACCCTAATGCTAACCCTAACCCTAACTCCAAACCTAACCTTAACCCTAACTCCAACCCTAACCCTAACTCCAACCCTAACCCTAACCCTAACTCCAACCCTAACCTTAACCCTAACTCCAACCCTAACCTCAACCCTAACTCCAACCCTAACCCTAACTCCAACCCTAACCCTCCTGTTTACTTCAGCAGGGAGGCTCAGGGAACCTTCTCCCAGCTGCCCCTCAGCTCAGGTGGAGCACTGAGGTGCAGCAGGGTGAGATGGCAGCAAAGATCCAGCTCATTTTGGGCTGTTTGAAGGTTCTCCAGCCTGACTGGGGGGCCCAGAAAAGGCTCCTGAGGTGGCCTTTACTGACTCCTTCAGGAGGCGAGTCCCTCCACACTGTCCATTGATTTACCCTAACCCAAACCTTAACCCTAACTCCAACCCTAATGCTAACCCTAATGCTAATGCTAACCCTAATGCTAACCTTGATGCTAATGCTAACCGTAACCCTAACTCCTACCCTAATGCTAACCCTAATGCTAATGCTAACCCTAATGCTAATGCTAACCTGAATGCTAATGCTAATCTTGATGCTAATGCTAACCCTAACTCCTACCCTAATGCTAACCCGAATGCTAATGCTAACCCGAATGCTAATGCTAACCTTGATGCTAATGCTAACCCTAACCCTAACTCCCACCCTAACCCTAACTCTAATACTAACCCTAACCCTAACCCTAACTCCAAACCTAACCTTAACCCTACCTCCAACCCTAACTCCAACCCTAACCCTAACTCCAACCCTAACCCTAATGCTAACACTAACCCTAACTCCAACCCTAACTCCAACCCTAACCCTAACCCTAACCCTAACTCCAACCCTAACTCCAACCCTAACCCTAACTCCAACCCTAACCCTAACCCTAGCTCCAACCCTAACTCCAACCCTAACCCTAACTCCAACCCTAACCCTAACCCTAACCCTAACCCTAACCCAACCCTAACCCTAACCCTAACCCTAACTCCAACCCTAACTCCAACCCTAACCCTAACCCTAACTCCCACCCTAACCCTAACTCCAACCCTAACCCTAACTCCAACCCTAACCCTAACCCTAACCCTAAACCTAACCCTAACTCCAACCCTAACTCCAACCCTAACTCCAACCCTAACCCTAATGCTAACCCTAACCCTAACTCCAACCCTAACCTCAACTATAACCCTAACCCTAACTCCAACCCTAACTCCAACCCTAACCCTACCCCTAACCCTAACCCTCTAACCCTAACCCTAATGCTAAGCTTAACCCTAACTCCAACCCTAACCCTAACTTCAACCATAACCATAACCCTAACCCTAACCCTAATGCTAACCCTAACCCTAACCCTAGCTCCAACCCTAACTCCAACCCTAACCCTAACTCCAACCCTAACCCTAACCCTAACCCTAACTCCAACCCTAACCCTAACCCTAACTCCAACCCTAACTCCAACCCTAACCCTAACCCTAACCCTAACTCCAACCCTAACTCCAACCCTAACTCCAACCCTAACTCCAACCCTAACCCTAACCCTAGCTCCAACCCTAACTCCAACCCTAACCCTAACTCCAACCCTAACCCTAACCCTAACCCTAACCCTAACTCCAACCCTAACTCCAACCCTAACCCTAACCCTAACTCCAACCCTAACCCTAACTCCAACCCTAACTCTAACCCTAACCCTAATGCTAACCTTAACCCTAACCCTAACCCTAACCTTAACACTAACCCTAACCCTAATGCTAACCTTAACCCTAACCCTAACTCTAACCCTAACCCTAATGCTAACCCTAACCCTAATTCCAAACCTAACCTTAACCCTAACTCCAACCCTAACCATAACCCTAACTCCCACCCTAACCCTAATTCCAAACCTAACCTTAACCCTAACTCCAACCCTAACCATAACCCTAACTCCCACCCTAACCCTAACTCCAACCCTAACTCCAACCCTAACCCTAACCCTAACTCCCACCCTAACCCTAACTCCAACCCTAACTCCAACCCTAACTCCAACTCCAACCCTAACTCCAACCCTAACCCTAACTCCAACCCTAACCCTAACCCTAACCCTAATGCTAACCCTAACCCTAACTCCAAACCTAACCTTAACCCTAACTCCAACCCTAACCCTAACTCCAACCCTAACCCTAACCCTAACTCCAAACCTAACCTTAACCCTAACTCCAACCCTAACCCTAACTCCAACCCTAACCCTAACCCTAACTCCAACCCTAACCTTAACCCTAACTCCAACCCTAACCTCAACCCTAACTCCAACCCTAACCCTAACTCCAACCCTAACCCTCCTGTTTACTTCAGCAGGGAGGCTCAGGGAACCTTCTCCCAGCTGCCCCTCAGCTCAGGTGGAGCACTGAGGTGCAGCAGGGTGAGATGGCAGCAAAGATCTTGCTCATTTTGGGCTGTTTGAAGGTTCTCCAGCCTGACTGGGGGACCCAGAAAAGGCTCCTGAGGTGGCCTTTACTGACTCCTTCAGGAGGCGAGTCCCTCCACACTGTCCATTGATTTACCCTAACCCAAACCTTAACCCTAACTCCAACCCTAATGCTAACCCTAATGCTAATGCTAACCCTAATGCTAACCTTGATGCTAATGCTAACCGTAACCCTAACTCCTACCCTAATGCTAACCCTAATGCTAATGCTAACCCTAATGCTAATGCTAACCTGAATGCTAATGCTAATCTTGATGCTAATGCTAACCCTAACTCCTACCCTAATGCTAACCCGAATGCTAATGCTAACCCGAATGCTAATGCTAACCTTGATGCTAATGCTAACCCTAACCCTAACTCCCACCCTAACCCTAACTCTAATACTAACCCTAACCCTAACCCTAACTCCAAACCTAACCTTAACCCTACCTCCAACCCTAACTCCAACCCTAACCCTAACTCCAACCCTAACCCTAATGCTAACACTAACCCTAACTCCAACCCTAACTCCAACCCTAACCCTAACCCTAACTCCAACCCTAACTCCAACCCTAACCCTAACTCCAACCCTAACCCTAACCCTAGCTCCAACCCTAACTCCAACCCTAACCCTAACTCCAACCCTAACCCTAACCCTAACCCTAACCCTAACCCAACCCTAACCCTAACCCTAACCCTAACTCCAACCCTAACTCCAACCCTAACCCTAACCCTAACTCCCACCCTAACCCTAACTCCAACCCTAACCCTAACTCCAACCCTAACCCTAACCCTAACCCTAAACCTAACCCTAACTCCAACCCTAACTCCAACCCTAACTCCAACCCTAACCCTAATGCTAACCCTAACCCTAACTCCAACCCTAACCTCAACTATAACCCTAACCCTAACTCCAACCCTAACTCCAACCCTAACTCCAACCCTAACTCCAACCCTAACCCTAACCCTAGCTCCAACCCTAACTCCAACCCTAACCCTAACTCCAACCCTAACCCTAACCCTAACCCTAACCCTAACTCCAACCCTAACTCCAACCCTAACCCTAACCCTAACTCCAACCCTAACCCTAACTCCAACCCTAACCCTAACCCTAACCCTAATGCTAACCCTAACCCTAACCCTAGCTCCAACCCTAACTCCAACCCTAACCCTAACTCCAACCCTAACCCTAACCCTAACCCTAACCCTAACTCCAACCCTAACTCCAACCCTAACCCTAACCCTAACTCCAACCCTAACTCCAACCCTAACCCTAACCCTAACCCTAACTCCAACCCTAACTCCAACCCTAACCCTAACTCCAACCCTAACCCTAACCCTAGCTCCAACCCTAACTCCAACCCTAACCCTAACCCTAACCCTAACCCTAACCCAACCCTAACCCTAACCCTAACCCTAACTCCAACCCTAACTCCAACCCTAACCCTAACCCTAACTCCCACCCTAACCCTAACTCCAACCCTAACCCTAACTCCAACCCTAACCCTAACCCTAACCCTAAACCTAACCCTAACTCCAACCCTAACTCCAACCCTAACTCCAACCCTAACCCTAATGCTAACCCTAACCCTAACTCCAACCCTAACCTCAACTATAACCCTAACCCTAACTCCAACCCTAACTCCAACCCTAACCCTACCCCTAACCCTAACCCTCTAACCCTAACCCTAATGCTAAGCTTAACCCTAACTCCAACCCTAACCCTAACTTCAACCATAACCATAACCCTAACCCTAACCCTAATGCTAACCCTAACCCTAACCCTAGCTCCAACCCTAACTCCAACCCTAACCCTAACTCCAACCCTAACCCTAACCCTAACCCTAACTCCAACCCTAACCCTAACCCTAACTCCAACCCTAACTCCAACCCTAACCCTAACCCTAACCCTAACTCCAACCCTAACTCCAACCCTAACTCCAACCCTAACTCCAACCCTAACTCCAACCCTAACTCCAACCCTAACCCTAACCCTAGCTCCAACCCTAACTCCAACCCTAACCCTAACTCCAACCCTAACCCTAACCCTAACCCTAACCCTAACTCCAACCCTAACTCCAACCCTAACCCTAACCCTAACTCCAACCCTAACCCTAACTCCAACCCTAACCCTAACCCTAACTCCAACCCTAACTCCAACCCTAACCCTAACTCCAACCCTAACCCTAACTCCAACCCTAACTCCAACCCTAACCCTAACCCAACCCTAACCCTAACCCTCCTGTTTACTTCAGCAGGGAGGCTCAGGGAACCTTCTCCCAGCTGCCCCTCAGCTCAGGTGGAGCACTGAGGTGCAGCAGGGTGAGATGGCAGCAAAGATCTTGCTCATTTTGGGCTGTTTGAAGGTTCTCCAGCCTGACTGGGGGACCCAGAAAAGGCTCCTGAGGTGGCCTTTACTGACTCCTTCAGGAGGCGAGTCCCTCCACACTGTCCATTGATTTACCCTAACCCAAACCTTAACCCTAACTCCAACCCTAATGCTAACCCTAATGCTAATGCTAACCCTAATGCTAACTATGATGCTAATGCTAACCTTGATGCTAATGCTAACCGTAACCCTAACTCCTACCCTAATGCTAACCCTAATGCTAATGCTAACCCGAATGCTAATGCTAACCTTGACGCTAACCCTAACCCTAACTCCAACCCTAACTCCAACCCTAACCATAACCCTAACCCCCACCCTAACCCTAACTCCAACCCTAACTCCAACCCTAACCCCAACCATAACCCTAACCCTAACCCTAACCCTAATGCTAACCTTAACCCTAACTCCAACCCTAACCCTAACTCTAATGCTAACCCTAACCCTAACTCCAACCCTAACTCCAACCCTAACCCTAACCCTAACTCCAACCCTAACTCCAACCCTAACCATAACCCTAACCCCCACCCTAACCCTAACTCCAACCCTAACTCCAACCCTAACCCCAACCATAACCCTAACCCTAACCCTAACCCTAATGCTAACCTTAACCCTAACTCCAACCCTAACCCTAACCCTAACTCTAATGCTAACCCTAACCCTAACTCCAACCCTAACTCCAACCCTAACTCCAACCCTAACCCTAACCCTAACCCTAACTCCAACCCTAACTCCAACCCTAACCCTAACCCTAACCCCCACCCTAACCCTAACTCCAACCCTAACCCTAACTCCAACCCTAACTCCAACCCTAACTCCAACCCTAACCCTAAACCTAACCCTAACTCCAACCCTAACTCCAACCCTAACTCCAACCCTAACCCTAATGCTAACCCTAACCCTAACTCCAACCCTAACCTCAACCCTAACTCCAACCCTAACTCCAACCCTAACCCTACCCCTAACCCTAACCCTCTAACCCTAACTCTAATGCTAAGCTTAACCCTAACTCCAACCCTAACCCTAACTTCAACCATAACCATAACCCTAACCCTAACCCTAATGCTAACCCTAACCCTAACCCTAGCTCCAACCCTAACTCCAACCCTAACCCTAACTCCAACCCTAACCCTAACCCTAACCCTAACTCCAACCCTAACTCCAACCCTAACCCTAACCCTAACTCCAACCCTAACTCCAACCCTAACCCTAACCCTAACCCTAACTCCAACCCTAACTCCAACCCTAACCCTAACTCCAACCCTAACCCTAACCCTAGCTCCAACCCTAACTCCAACCCTAACCCTAACTCCAACCCTAACCCTAACCCTAACCCTAACTCCAACCCTAACTCCAACCCTAACCCTAACCCTAACTCCAACCCTAACCCTAACTCCAACCCTAACCCTAACCCTAACTCCAACCCTAACTCCAACCCTAACCCTAACTCCAACCCTAACTCCAACCCTAACCCTAACCCAACCCTAACCCTAACCCTCCTGTTTACTTCAGCAGGGAGGCTCAGGGAACCTTCTCCCAGCTGCCCCTCAGCTCAGGTGGAGCACTGAGGTGCAGCAGGGTGAGATGGCAGCAAAGATCTTGCTCATTTTGGGCTGTTTGAAGGTTCTCCAGCCTGACTGGGGGACCCAGAAAAGGCTCCTGAGGTGGCCTTTACTGACTCCTTCAGGAGGCGAGTCCCTCCACACTGTCCATTGATTTACCCTAACCCAAACCTTAACCCTAACTCCAACCCTAATGCTAACCCTAATGCTAATGCTAACTATGATGCTAATGCTAACCTTGATGCTAATGCTAACCGTAACCCTAACTCCTACCCTAATGCTAACCCTAATGCTAATGCTAACCCGAATGCTAATGCTAACCTTGACGCTAATGCTAACCCTAACCCTAACTCCTACCCTAATGCTAATGCTAACCCGAATGCTAATGCTAACCCGAATGCTAATGCTAACCTTGATGCTAATGCTAACCCTAACTCCTACCCTAATGCTAACCCGAATGCTAATGCTAACCCTAATGCTAACTATGATGCTAATGCTAACCTTGATGCTAATGCTAACCGTAACCCTAACTCCTACCCTAATGCTAACCCGAATGCTAATGCTAACCCGAATGCTAATGCTAACCTTGATGCTAATGCTAACCATAACCCTAACCCTAACCCTAACTCCAACCCTAACTCCAACCCTAACCATAACCCTAACTCCAACCCTAACCCTACCCCTAACCCTAACCCTAATGCTAAGCTTAACCCTAACTCCAACCCTAACCCTAACTTCAACCATAACCATAACCCTAACCCTAACCCTAATGCTAACCCTAACCCTAACCCTAGCTCCAACCCTAACTCCAACCCTAACCCTAACTCCAACCCTAACCCTAACCCTAACCCTAACCCTAACTCCAACCCTAACTCCAACCCTAACCCTAACCCTAACTCCAACCCTAACTCCAACCCTAACCCTAACCCTAACCCTAACTCCAACCCTAACTCCAACCCTAACCCTAACTCCAACCCTAACCCTAACCCTAGCTCCAACCCTAACTCCAACCCTAACCCTAACTCCAACCCTAACCCTAACCCTAACCCTAACCCTAACCCTAACTCCAACCCTAACTCCAACCCTAACCCTAACCCTAACTCCAACCCTAACCCTAACTCCAACCCTAACCCTAACCCTAATGCTAACCCTAACTCTAACTCCAACCCTAACCCTAACCCTAATGCTAACCCTAACCCTAACTCCAACCCTAACCTTAACCCTAACTCCAACCCTAACCTTAACTCCAACCCTAACCTTAACTCCAACCCTAACCTTAACTCCAACCCTAACCCTAACCCTCCTGTTCAGTTCAGCAGGGAGGCTCAGGGAACCTTCTCCCAGCTGCCCCTCAGCTCAGGTGGAGCACTGAGGTGCAGCAGGGTGAGATGGCAGCAAAGATCTTGCTCATTTTGGGCTGTTTGAAGGTTCTCCAGCCTGACTGGGGGACCCAGAAAAGGCTCCTGAGGTGGCCTTTACTGACTCCTTCAGGAGGCGAGTCCCTCCACACTGTCCATTGATTTACCCTAACCCAAACCTTAACCCTAACTCCAACCCTAATGCTAACCCTAATGCTAATGCTAACCCTAATGCTAACTATGATGCTAATGCTAACTTGATGCTAATGCTAACCGTAACCCTAACTCCTACCCTAATGCTAACCCTAATGCTAATGCTAACCCGAATGCTAATGCTAACCTTGACGCTAATGCTAACCCTAACTCCTACCCTAATGCTAATGCTAACCCTAATGCTAATGCTAACCCGAATGCTAATGCTAACCCGAATGCTAATGCTAACCTTGATGCTAATGCTAACCCTAACTCCTACCCTAATGCTAACCCGAATGCTAATACTAACCTTGATGCTAATGCTAACCCTAACCCTAACCCCCACCCTAACCCTAACTCCAACCCTAACCCTAACTTCAACCATAACCATAACCCTAACCCTAACCCTAACTCCAACCCTAACTCCAACCCTAACCCTAACCCTAACTCCAACCCTAACTCCAACCCTAACTCCAACCCTAACCCTAACCCTAACTCCCACCCTAACCCTAACTCCAACCCTAACTCCAACCCTAACCCTAACCCTAACCCTAACCCTAACTCCAACCCTAACCCTAACCCTAACCCTAACTCCAACCCTAACTCCAACCCTAACCCTAACCCTAACTCCCACCCTAACCCTAACTCCAACCCTAACCCTAACTCCAACCCTAACTCCAACCCTAACCCTAACCCTAACTCCCACCCTAAACCTAACCCTAACTCCAACCCTAACTCCAACCCTAACTCCAACCCTAACTCCAACCCTAACCCTAATGCTAACCCTAACCCTAACTCCAACCCTAACCCTAACCTCAACCATAACCCTAACCCTAACTCCAACCCTAACTCCAACCCTAACCCTACCCCTAACCCTAACCCTAACCCTAACCCTAACTCCAACCCTAACCCTAACCCTAACCCTAACCCTAACCCTAACCCTAACTCCAACCCTAACTCCAACCCTAACCCTACCCCTAACCCTAACCCTAACCCTAACCCTAACTCCAACCCTAACCCTAACCCTAACCCTAACTCCAACCCTAACCCTAACCCTAACTCCCACCCTAACCCTAACTCCAACCCTAACTCCAACCCTAACCCTAACTCCAACCCTAACCCTAACTCCAACCCTAACTCCAACCCTAACCCTAACCCTCCTGTTTACTTCAGCAGGGAGGCTCAGGGAACCTTCTCCCAGCTGCCCCTCAGCTCAGGTGGAGCACTGAGGTGCAGCAGGGTGAGATGGCAGCAAAGATCTTGCTCATTTTGGGCTGTTTGAAGGTTCTCCAGCCTGACTGGGGGACCCAGAAAAGGCTCCTGAGGTGGCCTTTACTGTCTCCTTCAGGAGGCGAGTCCCTCCACACTGTCCATTGATTTACCCTAACCCAAACCTTAACCCTAACTCCAACCCTAATGCTAACCCTAATGCTAATGCTAACCCTAATGCTAACTATGATGCTAATGCTAACCTTGATGCTAATGCTAACCGTAACCCTAACTCCTACCCTAATGCTAACCCGAATGCTAATGCTAACCCGAATGCTAATGCTAACCTTGATGCTAATGCTAACCCTAACCCTAACTCCCACCCTAACCCTAACTCCAACCCTAACCCTAACTCCAACCCTAACCCTAATGCTAACCCTAACCCTAACTCCAACCCTAACCATAACCCTAACTCCCACCCTAACCCTAACTCAAACCCTAACCCTAACTTCAACCATAACCCTAACTCCCACCCTAACCCTAACCCTAACCCTAACACTAACCCTAACCCTAACCCTAACTCCAACCCTAACACTAATGCTAACCCTAACCCTAACTCCAACCCTAACCCTAACTCCAACCCTAACCCTAACCCTAACCCTAATGCTAACCCTAACCCTAACTCCAAACCTAACCTTAACCCTAACTTCCAACCTAACCCTAACTCCAACCCTAACCATAACCCTAACTCCCACCCTAACCCTAACTCCAACCCTAACCATAACCCTAACTCCCACCCTAACCCTAACTCCCACCCTAACCCTAACTCCAACCCTAAATCCAACCCTAACTCCAACCCTAACCCTAATGCTAACCCTAACTCCAAACCTAACCTTAACCTTAACTCCAACCCTAACTCCAACCCTAACCTTAACCCTAACTCCAACCCTAACTCCAACCCTAACCCTAACTCCAACCCTAACCATAACCCTAACTCCCACCCTAACTCCAACGCTAACCCTAACTCCAACCCTAACCATAACCCTAACCCCCACCCTAACCCTAACTCCAACCCTAACTCCAACCCTAACCCCAACCATAACCCTAACCCTAACCCTAACCCTAATGCTAACCTTAACCCTAACTCCAACCCTAACCCTAACTCTAATGCTAACCCTAACCCTAACACTAACTCCAACCCTAACTCCAACCCTAACCCTAACCCTAACCCTAACTCCAACCCTAACTCCAACCCTAACCCTAACCCTAACTCCCACCCTAACCCTAACTCCAACCCTAACCCTAACTCCAACCCTAACTCCAACCCTAACTCCAACCCTAACCCTAAACCTAACCCTAACTCCAACCCTAACTCCAACCCTAACTCCAACCCTAACCCTAATGCTAACCCTAACCCTAACTCCAACCCTAACCTCAACTATAACCCTAACCCTAACTCCAACCCTAACTCCAACCCTAACCCTACCCCTAACCCTAACCCTCTAACCCTAACCCTAATGCTAAGCTTAACCCTAACTCCAACCCTAACCCTAACTTCAACCATAACCATAACCCTAACCCTAACCCTAATGCTAACCCTAACCCTAACCCTAGCTCCAACCCTAACTCCAACCCTAACCCTAACTCCAACCCTAACCCTAACCCTAACCCTAACCCTAACTCCAACCCTAACTCCAACCCTAACCCTAACCCTAACTCCAACCCTAACTCCAACCCTAACCCTAACCCTAACCCTAACTCCAACCCTAACTCCAACCCTAACCCTAACTCCAACCCTAACCCTAACCCTAGCTCCAACCCTAACTCCAACCCTAACCCTAACTCCAACCCTAACCCTAACCCTAACCCTAACCCTAACTCCAACCCTAACTCCAACCCTAACCCTAACCCTAACTCCAACCCTAACCCTAACTCCAACCCTAACCCTAACCCTAACTCCAACCCTAACTCCAACCCTAACCCTAACTCCAACCCTAACCCTAACTCCAACCCTAACTCCAACCCTAACCCTAACCCAACCCTAACCCTAACCCTCCTGTTTACTTCAGCAGGGAGGCTCAGGGAACCTTCTCCCAGCTGCCCCTCAGCTCAGGTGGAGCACTGAGGTGCAGCAGGGTGAGATGGCAGCAAAGATCTTGCTCATTTTGGGCTGTTTGAAGGTTCTCCAGCCTGACTGGGGGACCCAGAAAAGGCTCCTGAGGTGGCCTTTACTGACTCCTTCAGGAGGCGAGTCCCTCCACACTGTCCATTGATTTACCCTAACCCAAACCTTAACCCTAACTCCAACCCTAATGCTAACCCTAATGCTAATGCTAACTATGATGCTAATGCTAACCTTGATGCTAATGCTAACCGTAACCCTAACTCCTACCCTAATGCTAACCCTAATGCTAATGCTAACCCGAATGCTAATACTAACCTTGACGCTAATGCTAACCCTAACCCTAACTCCTACCCTAATGCTAATGCTAACCCGAATGCTAATGCTAACCCGAATGCTAATGCTAACCTTGATGCTAATGCTAACCCTAACTCCTACCCTAATGCTAACCCGAATGCTAATGCTAACCCTAATGCTAACTATGATGCTAATGCTAACCTTGATGCTAATGCTAACCGTAACCCTAACTCCTACCCTAATGCTAACCCGAATGCTAATGCTAACCCGAATGCTAATGCTAACCTTGATGCTAATGCTAACCATAACCCTAACCCTAACCCTAACTCCAACCCTAACTCCAACCCTAACCATAACCCTAACTCCCACCCTAAACCTAACCCTAACTCCAACCCTAACTCCAACCCTAACCCTAACCCTAACTCCAACCCTAACTCCAACCCTAACCCTAACTCTAACCCTAACCCTAACTCCAACCCTAACTCCAACCCTAACCCTAACCCAACCCTAACCCTAACCCTCCTGTTTACTTCAGCAGGGAGGCTCAGGGAACCTTCTCCCAGCTGCCCCTCAGCTCAGGTGGAGCACTGAGGTGCAGCAGGGTGAGATGGCAGCAAAGATCTTGCTCATTTTGGGCTGTTTGAAGGTTCTCCAGCCTGACTGGGGGACCCAGAAAAGGCTCCTGAGGTGGCCTTTACTGACTCCTTCAGGAGGCGAGTCCCTCCACACTGTCCATTGATTTACCCTAACCCAAACCTTAACCCTAACTCCAACCCTAATGCTAACCCTAATGCTAATGCTAACCCTAATGCTAACTATGATGCTAATGCTAACCTTGATGCTAATGCTAACCGTAACCCTAACTCCTACCCTAATGCTAACCCGAATGCTAATGCTAACCTTGACGCTAATGCTAACCCTAACCCTAACTCCAACCCTAACCCTAACTCCAACCCTAACCATAACCCTAACTCCCACCCTAACCCTAACCATAACCCTAACTCCCACCCTAACCCTAACCCTAACCCTAACCCTAACTCCAACCCTAACTCCAACCCTAACCCTAACCCTAACTCCCACCCTAACCCTAACTCCAACCCTAACCCTAACTCCAACCCTAACTCCAACCCTAACCCTAACCCTAACTCCCACCCTAAACCTAACCCTAACTCCAACCCTAACTCCAACTCTAACTCCAACCCTAACTCCAACCCTAACCCTAATGCTAACCCTAACCCTAACCATAACCCTAACTCCCACCCTAACCCTAACCCTAACTCCAACCCTAACCCTAACCCTAACCCTAATGCTAACCTTAACCCTAACTCCAACCCTAACCCTAACTCTAACCCTAACTCCAACCCTAACCCTAACCCTAACCCCAACTCCAACCCTAACCCTAACCCTAACACTAACCCTAACACTAACCCTAACCCTAATGCTAACCTTAACCCTAACTGCAACCCTAACCCTAACTCCAACCCTAACCCTAATGCTAACCCTAACCCTAACTCCAAACCTAACCTTAACCCTAACTCCAACCCTAACTCCAACCCTAACCTTAACCCTAACTCCAACCCTAACCCTAACTCCAAACCTAACCTTAACCCTAACTCCAACCCTAACTCCAACCCTAACCTTAACCCTAACTCCAACCCTAACCCTAACTCCAACCCTAACCATAACCCTAACTCCCACCCTAACCCTAACTCCAACCATAACCCTAACTCCAACCTTAACCCTAACTCCAACCCTAACCATAACCCTAACTCCCACCCTAACCCTAACTCCAACCCTAACCCTAACTCCAACCCTAACCCTAACCCTAACTCCCACCCTAACCCTAACTCCAACCCTAACTCCAACCCTAACCCTAACTCCAACCCTAACCCTAACTCCAACCCTAACTCCAACCCTAACCCTAACCCTAACTCCAACCCTAATGCTAACCCTAATGCTAATGCTAACCCTAATGCTAACCTTGATGCTAATGCTAACCGTAACCCTAACTCCTACCCTAATGCTAACCCTAATGCTAATGCTAACCCTAATGCTAATGCTAACCTGAATGCTAATGCTAATCTTGATGCTAATGCTAACCCTAACTCCTACCCTAATGCTAACCCGAATGCTAATGCTAACCCGAATGCTAATGCTAACCTTGATGCTAATGCTAACCCTAACCCTAACTCCCACCCTAACCCTAACTCTAATGCTAACCCTAACCCTAACTCCAAACCTAACCTTAACCCTACCTCCAACCCTAACTCCAACCCTAACCCTAACTCCAACCCTAACCCTAATGCTAACACTAACCCTAACTCCAAACCTAACCTTAACCCTAACTCCAACCCTAACCCTAACTCCCACCCTAACCCTAACTCCAACCCTAACTCCAACCCTAACCCTAACTTCAACCATAACCCTAACCCTAACTCCAACCCTAACCCTAACTCCAACCCTAACTCCAACCCTAACTCCAACCCTAACCATAACCCTAACTCCCACCCTAACCCTAACCCCAACCCTAACCATAACCCTAACTCCCACCCTAACCCTAACTCCAACCCTAACTCCAACCCTAACCATAACCCTAACTCCCACCCTAACCCTAACCCTAACTCCAACCCTAACTCCAACCCTAACCATAACCCTAACTCCCACCCTAACCCTAACTTCAACCATAACCCTAACTCCAACCCTAACACTAACCCTAACCCTAACTCCAACCCTAACCCTAATGCTAACCCTAACTCCAACCCTAACCCTAACCCTAACGCCAACCCTAACCCTAACCTTAACTCCAATCCTAACTCCAACCCTAACCCAAACCCTAACTCCAACCCTAACCCTAATGCTAACCCTAACCCTAACTCCCACCCTAACCATAACCATAACCCTAACTCCCACCCTAACCCTAACCCTAACCCTAACCCTAACCATAACCCTAACTCCCACCCTAACCCTAACCCTAACTCCAACCCTAACCCTAACCCTAATGCTAACCTTAACCCTAACTCCAACCCTAACCCTAACCCTAACCATAACCCTAACTCCCACCCTAACCCTAACCCTAACTCCAACCCTAACCCTAACCCTAATGCTAACCTTAACCCTAACTCCAACCCTAACCCTAACTCTAATGCTAACCCTAACCCTAACTCCAAACCTAACCTTAACCCTAACTCCAACCCTAACCTTAACCCTAACTCCAACCCTAACCCTAACTCCAACCTTAACCCTAACTCCAACCCTAACCCTAACTCCAACCCTAACCCTAATGCTAACCCTAACCCTAACTCCAAACCTAACCTTAACCCTAACTCCAACCCTAACCTTAACCCTAACTCCAACCCTAACCCTAACTCCCACCCTAACCCTAACCCTAACTCCCACCCTAACCCTAACTCCAACCCTAACTCCAACCCTAACCCTAACTTCAACCATAACCCTAACCCTAACTCCCACCCTAACCCTAACTCCAACCCTAACTCCAACCCTAACCCTAACTCCAACCCTAACCCTAACCCAACTCCAACCCTAACCCTAACCCTCCTGTTTACTTCAGCAGGGAGGCTCAGGGAACCTTCTCCCAGCTGCCCCTCAGCTCAGGTGGAGCACTGAGGTGCAGCAGGGTGAGATGGCAGCAAAGATCTTGCTCATTTTGGGCTGTTTGAAGGTTCTCCAGCCTGACTGGGGGACCCAGAAAAGGCTCCTGAGGTGGCCTTTACTGACTCCTTCAGGAGGCGAGTCCCTCCACACTGTCCATTGATTTACCCTAACCCAAACCTTAACCCTAACTCCAACCCTAATGCTAATGCTAACCCTAATGCTAACTATGATGCTAATGCTAAACTTGATGCTAATGCTAACCCTAACCCTAACTCCTACCCTAATGCTAATGCTAACCCGAACGCTAATGCTAACCCGAATGCTAATGCTAACCTTGATGCTAATGCTATCCCTAACTCCTACCCTAATGCTAACCCGAATGCTAATGCTAACCCGAATGCTAATGCTAACCTTTATGCTAACGCTAACCCTAACCCTAACTCCAACCCTAACCATAACCCTAACTCCCACCCTAACCCTAACCATAACCCTAACTCCCACCCTAACCCTAACCCTAACCCTAACCCTAATGCTAACCTTAACCCTAACTCCAACCCTAACCCTAACTCTAACCCTAACTCCAACCCTAACCCTAACCCTAACCCCAACTCCAACCCTAACCCTAACCCTAACACTAACCCTAACCCTAATGCTAACCTTAACCCTAACTCCAACCCTAACCCTAACTCCAACCCTAACCCTAATGCTAAGCTTAACCCTAACTCCAACCCTAACCCTAACTTCAACCATAACCATAACCCTAACCCTAACCCTAATGCTAACCCTAACCCTAACTCCAAACCTAACCTTAACCCTAACCCTAACTCCAACCCTAACCATAACCCTAACTCCCACCCTAACCCTAACTCCAACCCTAACTCCAACCCTAACCCTAACCCTAACTCCAACCCTAATGCTAACCCTAATGCTAACCCTAATGCTAACCCTGATGCTAATGCTAACCTTGATGCTAATGCTAACCGTAACCCTAACTCCTACCCTAATACTAACCCGAATGCTAATGCTAACCCGATTGCTAATGCTAACCTTGATGCTAATGCTAACCCTAACCCCAACTCCAACCCTAACCCTAATGCTAACCCTAACCCTAACTCCAACCCTAACCTTAACACTAACCCTAACCCTAATGCTAACCTTAACTCTAACCCTAACCCTAATGCTAACCCTAACCCTAACTCCAAACCTAACCTTAACCCTAACTCCAACCCTAACTCCAACTCCAACCCTAACCCTAACCCTAATGCTAACCCTAACCCTAACTCCAAACCTAACCTTAACCCTAACTCCAACCCTAACTCCAACCCTAACCCTAATGCTAACCTTAACACTAACCCTAACCCTAATGCTAACCTTAACTCTAACCCTAACCCTAATGCTAACCCTAACTCCAAACCTAACCTTAACCCTAACTCCAACCCTAACTCCAACCCTAACTCCAACTCCAACCCTAACCCTAACCCTAATGCTAACCCTAACCCTAACTCCAAACCTAACCTTAACCCTAACTCCAACCCTAACCCTAATGCTAACCTTAACCCTAACCCTAACTCTAACTCTAACCCTAACCCTAATGCTAACCTTAACCCTAACCCTAACCCTAACCTTAACACTAACCCTAACCCTAATGCTAACCTTAACCCTAACCCTAACTCTAACCCTAACCCTAATGCTAACCCTAACCCTAATTCCAAACCTAACCTTAACCCTAACTCCAACCCTAACCATAACCCTAACTCCCACCCTAACCCTAATTCCAAACCTAACCTTAACCCTAACTCCAACCCTAACCATAACCCTAACTCCCACCCTAACCCTAACTCCAACCCTAACTCCAACCCTAACCCTAACCCTAACTCCCACCCTAACCCTAACTCCAACCCTAACTCCAACTCCAACCCTAACTCCAACCCTAACCCTAACTCCAACCCTAACCCTAACCCTAACCCTAATGCTAACCCTAACCCTAACTCCAAACCTAACCTTAACCCTAACTCCAACCCTAACCCTAACTCCAACCCTAACCCTAACCCTAACTCCAAACCTAACCTTAACCCTAACTCCAACCCTAACCCTAACTCCAACCCTAACCCTAACCCTAACTCCAACCCTAACCTTAACCCTAACTCCAACCCTAACCTCAACCCTAACTCCAACCCTAACCCTAACTCCAACCCTAACCCTCCTGTTTACTTCAGCAGGGAGGCTCAGGGAACCTTCTCCCAGCTGCCCCTCAGCTCAGGTGGAGCACTGAGGTGCAGCAGGGTGAGATGGCAGCAAAGATCCAGCTCATTTTGGGCTGTTTGAAGGTTCTCCAGCCTGACTGGGGGGCCCAGAAAAGGCTCCTGAGGTGGCCTTTACTGACTCCTTCAGGAGGCGAGTCCCTCCACACTGTCCATTGATTTACCCTAACCCAAACCTTAACCCTAACTCCAACCCTAATGCTAACCCTAATGCTAATGCTAACCTTGATGCTAATGCTAACCTTGATGCTAATGCTAACCTTGATGCTAATGCTAACCGTAACCCTAACTCCTACCCTAATACTAACCCTAATGCTAATGCTAACCTTGATGCTAATGCTAACCCTAACCCTAACTCCAACCCTAACCCTAACTCCATCCCTAACCCTAACTCCAACCCTAACCCTAACTCCAACCCTAACCCTAACCCTAATGCTAACCCTAACCCTAACTCCAAACCTAACCTTAACCCTAACTCCAACCCTAACTCCAACCCTAACTCCAACCCTAACCCTAATGCTAACCCTAACCCTAACTCCAAACCTAACCTTAACCCTAACTCCAGCCCTAACTCCAACTCCAACCCTAACTCCAACCCTAACCCTAACTCCAACCCTAACCCTAACCCTAACTCCAACCCTAACCCTAATGCTAACCCTAACCCTAACTCCAAACCTAACCTTAACCCTAACTCCAACCCTAACTCCAACCCTAACCCTAACCCTAACTCCAAACCTAACCTTAACCCTAACTCCAACCCTAACTCCAACCCTAACCCTAACTCCAACCCTAACCCTAACCCTAACCCTAATGCTAACCCTAACCCTAACTCCAAACCTAACCTTAACCCTAACTCCAGCCCTAACTCCAACCCTAACTCCAACCCTAACTCCAACCCTAACCCTAACCCCCTAACCCTAACCCTCAACAACAAGGATTTCAGGGTTATGGGAGGTCGGTTGGGAGGAAGGACCGTGCTTTCCCTGTCTCGTATGGGAGGCAGGGTACATTCCCCTACCCTAACCCTAACCCTAACCTAACCCTAACCCAACCCCTAACCCAACCCTAACCCTAACCCTAACCCAACCCTAACCCCTAACCCTAACCCTCTAACCCTAAACCCTAACCCTAGCCCTAACCCCTAACCCTAACTCCAACCCTAACCCTAACCCTAACCCTAATGCTAACCTTAACCCTAACTCCAACCCTAACCCTAACTCTAACCCTAACTCCAACCCTAACCCTAACTCCAACCCTAACCCTAACCCTAAACCTAACCCCAACTACAACCCTAACCCTAACCCTAACACTAACCCTAACACTAACCCTAACCCTAATGCTAAGCTTAACCCTAACTCCAACCCTAACCCTAACTTCAACCATAACCATAACCCTAACCCTAACCCTAACTCCAACCCTAACCCTAACTCCAACCCTAACCCTAACCCTAATGCTAACCCTAACCCTAACTCCAAACCTAACCTTAACCCTAACTCCAACCCTAACTCCAACCCTAACTCCAACCCTAACTCCAACCCTAACCCTAACTCCAACCCTAACCCTAACTCCAACCCTAACCCTAACCCTAACTCCAACCCTAACCCTAACTCCAACCCTAACCCTAATGCTAACCCTAACCCTAACTCCAAACCTAACCTTAACCCTAACTCCAACCCTAACTCCAACCCTAACTCCAACTCCAACCCTAACTCCAACCCTAACCCTAACTCCAACCCTAACCCTAACCCTAATGCTAACCCTAACCCTAACTCCAAACCTAACCTTAACCCTAACCCTAACCCTAACTCCAACCCTAACCCTAACTCCAACCCTAACCCTAACCCTAATGCTAACCCTAACCCTAACCCTAATGCTAACTCTAACCCTAACTCCAAACCTAACCTTAACCCTAACTCCAACCCTAACTCCAACCCTAACCCTAACTCCAACCCTAACCCTAACCCTAATGCTAACCCTAACTCTAACTCCAACCCTAACCCTAACCCTAATGCTAACCCTAACCCTAACTCCAACCCTAACCTTAACCCTAACTCCAACCCTAACCTTAACTCCAACCCTAACCTTAACTCCAACCCTAACCCTAACCCTCCTGTTCAGTTCAGCAGGGAGGCTCAGGGAACCTTCTCCCAGCTGCCCCTCAGCTCAGGTGGAGCACTGAGGTGCAGCAGGGTGAGATGGCAGCAAAGATCCAGCTCATTTTGGGCTGTTTGAAGGTTCTCCAGCCTGACTGGGGGGCCCAGAAAAGGCTCCTGAGGTGGCCTTTACTGACTCCTTCAGGAGGCGAGTCCCTCCACACTGTCCATTGATTTACCCTAACCCAAACCTTAACCCTAACTCCAACCCTAATGCTAACCCTAATGCTAATGCTAACCCTGATGCTAATGCTAACCTTGATGCTAATGCTAACCGTAACCCTAACTCCTACCCTAATACTAACCCTAATGCTAATGCTAACCCGAATGCTAATGCTAACCCGAATGCTAATGCTAACCTTGATGCTAATGCTAACCCTAACCCTAACTCCAACCCTAACCTTAACACTAACCCTAACCCTAATGCTAACCTTAACCCTAACCCTAACCCTAATGCTAACCCTAACCCTAACTCCAAACCTAACCTTAACCCTAACTCCAACCCTAACCCTAACTCCAACCCTAACTCCAACCCTAACCCTAACCCTAACCTTAATGCTAACCCTAACCCTAACTCCAAACCTAACCTTAACCCTAACTCCAACCCTAACTCCAACCCTAACCCTAATGCTAACCCTAACCCTAACTCCAAACCTAACCTTAACCCTAACTCCAACCCTAACTCCAACTCCAACCCTAACTCCAACCCTAACCCTAACTCCAACCCTAACCCTAACCCTAACTCCAACCCTAACCCTAACCCTAATGCTAACCCTAACCCTAACTCCAAACCTAACCTTAACCCTAACTCCAACCCTAACTCCAACCCTAACTCCAACCCTAACCCTAACCCTAACTCCAAACCTAACCTTAACCCTAACTCCAACCCTAACTCCAACCCTAACCCTAACCCTAACCCTAATGCTAACCCTAACCCTAACTCCAAACCTAACCTTAACCCTAACTCCAGCCCTAACTCCAGCCCTAACTCCAACCCTAACTCCAACCCTAACCCTAACCCCCTAACCCTAACCCTCTAACCCTAACCCTAACCCTAACCCTCAACAACAAGGATTTCAGGGTTATGGGAGGTCGGTTGGGAGGAAGGACCGTGCTTTCCCTGTCTCGTATGGGAGGCAGGGTACATTCCCCTACTCTAACCCTAACCCTAACCTAACCCTAACCCAACCCCTAACCCAACCCTAACCCTAACCCTAACCCAACCCTAACCCCTAACCCTAACCCTCTAACCCTAAACCCTAACCCTAGCCCTAACCCTAACCCCTAACCCTAACCCCTAAACCTAACCCCTAACCCTAACCCCTAACCCTAACCTAACCCTAACCTAACCCTAACCCTCACCCAACCCCTAACCTTAACCCTAACCCTAAACCCAACCCCTAACCCTAACCCTAAACCCAACCCCTAACCCTCTGACCTAACCCTAACCCTGGCCCCTAGCCCTTGTCCCCTAGCCCCAAACCCACCTTGGCATAGGTACATGTGGGACATGGACTTACCATTGCTCTGGCACACCTTATCAGTTCTTCTTGCTGTCCCTTTCTGATATGGTACCTGTGGTCAGGTGGGAATTGAACTGGGGACTAACATGCGTCGGCCAGTGCCATGCCTGGGGCTCTCGTGAGATCTATGCTGACGATGGTCAGGGTAGTGAGAGTCCTTGAGTGTATACGTCATTCACCTAACCCTAACCCTAACCCCTAACCCAACCCTAAACCTAACCCAACCCTAACCCACTAACCCTAACTCTAACCCCGAACCCTACCCTAAACCCTAACCCTCTAACCCTAATCCCTAACCCAACCCTAACCTCTAACCCTAACCCCCTAACCCTAACCCCTAACCTAACCCCCTAACCCACTAACCCTAACCCACTAACCCTAATCCCTAACCCAACCCTAACCCTAACCTCTAACCCTAACCCAACCATAACCCTACTTAATTCGGATCATTCAACCCTTTTGTCCATCAGAAGAAACACACCTCGACGCACATCACAAAGCAAAGAACAGGACAACAGCCAAAATAGAAACTCCGTTTACAAGACGAGACCATAAAAATGATAAAACCACTACTGGTTATAGACTGGGATAGAGCGCTTCTAGTCGCCACACGGAGAGCACGACAACGCACGCCTCACATAAAGGAAGAGGCACTGGAAGCTACACGGATCGTTCTAACAAGTATCATGGAACCGTCCTTTCCCATCAAACCAGAGGGAACCACAGAACTATTGAATAAAACCACTGAACCACAGGAAAGACTCCAAGCTATACAAAGAAATACATCCCTGACAGGAACACTCCCCACCACAAACCCGCCCGAAACAGAAAATAGAACAACGGAAACCCTGCCATACACAGGAGGACAAACACAGAGAAATGAAGAATCCACAACAACTGATCCAATAACCCCTCTCACAAGCCCAACGGAAGAGAATACGGAAATGATCATACGGAGCCACCACAGAAATCCCTGTGTTACGTACCACATCCCAATAACACCAGAAGTAACGGTCATCAACAGGACACCCAGGACGCCACAATTGAGACCACTGAGCCCAACAAGGAAAAATACAAGCGACCCTGAACAACTAACAAATAAACGAGACAGACAAGAAGAGGAACAAAACACAGAAGACCCAAACACTCGACCCATTAAAACCAGATTTGGAGAAGCACCACCATGCCTCCTCTTATACATGAACCACCCACACCTAGAAGATAAATATCAAAATTGGTCCCTACAACCACAATGGTAAATAATGATCATAGGCGACTCCAACCTCTCCAGACTACCAAAAATATGGGACCCCCGTATACAGGTGGACAGTTTCCGGGGAGCCAAAATTGCACATGGAGTACACCTCCAGAACAAAACACCACCATCCCCTCAAGTGACCATGGTCATTTTATCATTTGGAATAAATGACAGGCACTCGACAAAGCCATCACAGCTACGAGAGTCATTGGGGTCACTCGATATTGCTGGACATGCCACATTCCCAAATGCAACAATTCACATACCACCGATCAACTACAGCAACAACTTACCCACACACACGCAACGGAATCTAATACAAATGAATGAACTGATTAAAACTTTCAACTCATTCATCCCACACCTCGAAAAATCGAGATTCAACACCACAACGGACTCAATACACTGGACAGCGGAGACAGCCGATATTACACTATATTGCCAAAAGTATTTGGCCACCCATCCAAATGCTCAGAATCAGGTGTCCTAATCACTTGGCCCGGCCACAGGTGTATAAAACCAAGCCCTTAGGCCTGGAGACTGTTTCTACAAACATTTGGGAAAGAATGGGTCGCTCTCCGGAGCTCAGTGATTTCCAGCGTGGAACCCATGCAGGATCCCACCTGTGCAGCAAATCTAGCCGTGAAATTTCCTTGCTCCTAAATATTCCAAAGTCAACTGTCGGCTTTATTATAAGAAAATGGAAAAGTCTGGGAACAACAGCCACGAAGCGGTGGGCCAGGTAAACTGACAGAGAGGGGTCAGCGGATGCTGAAGCGCATAGTGCAAAGAGGTCGCCGACTTTCTGCACAGTCAGTTGCTACAGAGCTCCAAACTTCATGTGCCCTTCAAATTAACCTGCGTACAGTACACAGAGAGCATCATGGAATGGGTTTCCATGGCCGAGCAGCTGCATCTCAGCCATACATCAACAAGTCCAATGCAAAGCGTCAAATGCAGTGGTGTGGACCGGGACGTTGCTATTACAGCTTGTTTCACCACTTCTGTTACTTTTTGAACTTTCTTAATTAAATAACCGAGTGTCAATAGGAAAAGCCTCCTCATTTCTGTTACATCTCGGTTTATCAGACCATTAATCCATTTTTGTGGAATTTCTAGTTCTATTTATTCAAAAAGATATTTAATTTTTCAAAGATGCACACGCAACAACTTTCCCATGTGTTACATGCACTTTTACATAAAAAAGTGATCACCCCAAACACCGTTTGCAGGTCTAATCAAATCCCAATTATTACGGTTCCACAGAATATGCACACAGCCAGAGGATTTCAAACAAGCCACCAAGGTGCTATTCTCGGTCTTGTCCAGCAGAGGGTGCTCTAGGACCCTTCTCCGGAAATGTTAAAACCTTCCTCCAGACCAAATTGTTTATATATCGTGTATATATTATCACGTTTCTTCTTTTTATGTCGAATAAGACCTATCAAGGTGTTACTGAAGGTTAATAGAGACAGTGTTTCATTGCTCCTCCGCACTTCCGGGTGGCTGAGGGGACGGAGCATGCGCGGGCATTTGTGGAAGTCAACGTGGATTTCGCTCTTGACTCCGCAAAATCTTAATTCCTCTTTTTCACTCTGCCCAACCATCATTCGGGATTGAGGCCAGAAGCAATTTAGCACTGACACTCGTTAACTGTATAACTTTGCTGTCTTTTGGTACCAAGCAGGCCTGAAGAAGGTCCTTTAAAGGACCAAAACATTGCTATAACAACCAGGCGAGTCACCTGGGGGCTCCCCTCCATCCAGAGATCAGGGTCCCCATATCTCACCTATTCTCCCCACCAATCCCCCATCAATAGACAACCCATCAAAACTTTCTCCACCACACCTAAAGCACCTATAACAATAGCAGAAATTCACTATGCAGTCTCCTGGCCCAACCAAACCTATTAACCACAGGATCTCACATCAATTACACTTAGTTCTCATTCAAATGTCTCTGTCCACCTACCTGATAGCATTCTCCCCTTTTCTCCACAGCCACCTTCTACAGATGCTCAGAAAGACTTGATTAAATTAATTACTCCATCACAATGCAGCCCTCTGGGGGCTAAAATAAGAGCAGGTCCTCAAAAGTCGATTCTGACTGCCAAACAACCCTTTCTGAGTCCCCTTCCTCACCTCAAACATTGGGGGGAAGATATAGATGAACCGTCAGCCTCTGAGCACCAGCACACCTACTGATTCTGTATTAACCTGCCCCTTTTCCCCTCCCTCACTCTTATTACCTGTAGGTACTACCCAAGTGCCCCGACACAATTGCCCCCCCCCCCCCGCCCCCGCCCCTTCCCCACACACCCTTCTTTGCATCATCCTTCAACCCCTTCCGAACTACAGTAAATACTCGCCCTCCCCCTACCAACTCCTCTTCAACCTCCCCAAGACACTACACCCCCCAGCAGGACCATTTAGAGACCCAATTATCATATAGCAACACCCAATCAGAAGATTCAAGACTGGTTGTTCAAGGACAGGAAGCCAGTACTTATCTTGGGAGACTCTAACATTAACTGCATCCCAGGACACACCAACCTTGACATCCAACTAGATAGCTATCCCAGAGCCAACGCCTGCCACTTTCTTAAAATCTGTGTAAAGACCCTTCCAAACCCAAACATAAAAATTGTGTGTGTTTTTTTTTCAATAGGGATCAATAATAAAGACCAGGACCCCAGACAAACAGTAAAACAACTCAAAGCACTGTTTTGTACTGCTAAGTCAAACTTCCCGACTGCAGACATCTACTTCCCCTTACTGAAGTACTCAACACAGCTCACACAGGAACAACGTGAAAACCTGAAGTTCATCAATAACGCAATGGCCACACACTACCCCATACTCCTTGAAATCCACCATGATACCTTCATGACTGAAAAGGACAACATTCATTGGACCCCTGCCACAGCTAAACTCATTTTTGAAAACTGCTGTCAACTAAATTTATGACGCCATCCAAGACAAAACCAGTAAACAGAAGAGGCCTGGGCTGGGACTCCTCTTCAAACATCTTAAATTTATCTACCCTCTTCACCCCATCCACCCATCAACAGAGACTGTTCGAACGAGGCCTATCTTCCATTCCTCACCCCACCAAGTTCGACCTGGAGGAACTTTAAAGGGACCTACATAACTTCCACAGAAAAATTTAAATTATTGATTACTTCCACCTTCACCCCAAAATTAATTCCACCAAATTCACCTACTCGTCACACTGGGAGCCAGAATCAACCACACCACACCAGGAAATTCATCCATACAAATACACAAGCCTTGAAACACACCAAATTGACTACAGACATTCAGGATAACATCTCCAACCAAGAACGTAGAGCCCTGACGCAACTCTCTCACAACCCCAACATCAATATAAAATCTGCCGATAAAGGCAACAATATAGTCATCATGGACGTCCAACAATACCTCACAGAAGCTAATAGACAATTGGCTAAAAGAAACCACCACCAGATACAATTCGACCTCAAAAACAACACAAACTCAGAACCATAATTCAGACACTTTATAATAAAAGATTCATGACAACAAAACAGAAAGATTATCTCTTCGGGCCAGACCACCCACGCTCACAATACTTTTACCTTCTCCCAAAGATCCACAAGCCACCAGACACCTGGACCATCCCCTTCGAGGTTCCTCCCAGTCGACCAATTGTCTCCGATTGTAACAGTGCTACCTATCACCTCTCCCAATACATTGACCATTTTCTGAGCCCTCTCTCTACCCTTCACCCCAGTTACATCAAAGACACTTACCACTTTATCAATATAATCTATATCCATGACTGTTCCAACACATTCCATTCTCTTCACAATAGACATAGATAGCTTATACATCAACAGATACAGAACGTGGACTACAGGCACTCCAAAGAATGCTCAATCAAAACCCAGATCCTACAAGACCAGACAAAAAACTGATAGAGTTAATTGAACTTTGCCTCAACAATGATGACTTTCTATTCGACCAACAACACTACTTACAAATACATGGAGCAGCTATGGGCCAAAGATTTGCCCCCTCATATGCCAACCTTTACATGAGCGAGTGGGAGCGAGAAGCCCTCACTAAATGCCCCCTCTTACCAACTCTCTACCTCCGTTACCTGGATGACATTTTTGGTATCTGGACACACACCATTGAACACTACATAGGTGAAACCCAAAACTCCATACACACCCGCCTGACACAACACCTTTACAATATAACGGGAGGTTGACTTGGCGCCCCCCTAGTCCAGCACTTTCAGTCACACCCAGTCAGCCACCTCATCATCTCAGGGCTTGAAACCAACAACTGCTGAACTAGGGGACAAAGGAGGAGAGTGGAACGGCTATGGATCAATAAACTAGGCACAAGGACACCAAACGGCCTCAACAGCCATTCTTAGAACGACCCTCCCCCAGTCAACCATCTCTAACAATTTAATATTTATGATTAATCTAACTTGTCTCTTTTATTTACTTACTTATTTATTTTCCTCCCTTCCTCCATTTTGAACCCTCCACCTTGTTTTATTGTCAGTCAGCTTATCAAAAAGCCCCTGACTCGTTTATTGGACCATTGATGTCTGACTGGGGGAGCCCGCTCTCTTCCCTCTCCCCATCTGCACCTGTTCCTGAACTTTGATCCCCGTTGGTAAGGGACCCTGATCTCAACATCCTGCCACCGTTCCAATCAGTAGGCCAGCACAAAGAAAGTTTCACTCCAAACCCTAAACCCAACCCTAAAACCCTAACCCTCCTCCTGCCCTTGTTTTGTTATTACCCTGACGTATTCGTGGGTGACCGGATGTTAACAACCATCCGGAGATTTCACCGGATCTACGTCACTGTCTCTGATGTATATTGCCCATAAAGAAATGTAGGGAAAAAAATTACTCTTGTGAAACTACCGTGGAATCTCACAGATTCATTGAGGAGGAATTGGCACGATGTCACTTGATTTTTTTATTTAAAACGGCAAAGCAGCAGGGTTTTTAGACCACAGTCTTTACACTACAGAGCAGATGATGGCGGTATTGCACCCACAAGCTAGTTGCCAATCGCCAATATAAATGAGAAGAAGAAGAAAAAGAAAACGAAAAGAAGAAAGCTCCGCCCTTGTGTTGCGTCATCAGTTTGCGACATGTCATGCTGGTACCTGAAGGACGTAGAGAAAAAGGAATAGATGAAATTAACAGCAATTTAAGGTTTGTCCAACGTTATAAATACTGTAGGATATGCAATTTATAAATATCCAGGTGGCTAATTATTTCTACCCATGTACAATCAATAAAATCTCCGTAGTTTTGTGTGTCGGATGCTAATTTTAAACTAGCTTATTCGAAGATTATTGTAACGCCTTAAACATAATGAAAATAATAATATAACCACATTTAATATCTAACCCATTAAATTAATTAACATACGATTTAGCTTGGTCTTGGTATGAAAAGTAAGAGATTAAATTAAAATGAAATGCTTGCAGAGACATTTACTTGTCAAACGGTTCAGAGCTGCCTGGAGGACGTAAAGATGGCGAATTCAGGTCTAAGTGGAGCTGTTCGCTTCCTAAAGGTATCCTTTCAGGTAATAATTCGCTTGCCAACTTTATCAGGGGACCTCAGACAGAGAATCCACGAATCATCAAAGCGAGTGTAATACTTTTTAAAAAAAATTATAGTTTCATTTTTTTGTGACCACAGATGCTCACACAGTCTAAAGTGGGATCCCTGGTCCCCAGTATATTTGTACAGGCCAGGGGTTTCCTCACTACAGCCTCTCTGGCTCAGAATAGGACACTTTGGAAGCAGAGGGAGAAGTACACTATCAGACCAATTGGTATTAAGAAGACTGGAGGCAGAGACCACACAGGTACACCTCTCTGCTATGTATATGAAGTTGTGGAAAGATTCAAGATGTTATTTGGGCTTTAGAAATCCACATTTACAATTTAAGTAAACAAAGCACCTGTTTTATTTATGAGAATGACAGCACATCTAAGGGAATGTATTTCTCCTGTATCACAGCCTTGATTATTTTGATCCTTTCTTATCTGTATCACTCAGGAAAGATTCGAACACATGGCATTGGCGGTGGCCATAAACAAAGATACCGAATGGTTGACTTTAAGAGGCTGAATTATGAAGCAGGCAAAGAGGACCAACCTTTTGAAGAAAAGGTTGTGGAAGTGAGATACGACCCATGTAGGTGAGATTAGCTTTCAAACATGCAGATAGACCACTTAAATCACATTGGCTGTCCACTTCCTGCATGCTGGAGATCCTAAATGCCTGGTCTGGTCCTCATGATTGTGCATATAGGTCTGCTGACATAGCACTTGTAGCTGGAGGCAACAGAAAAAGATGGATTATTGCTACAGAGAACATGCAGGCTGAAGACATCATCAAAACATCTGCAGTCATTGGACGCATGGCAGGTAACAACCTTCACCAGAGATGAGGAATATGGACTTGCGTGTTTATATGTGTTGTCTTATTTAAGTTAAAACCTGGTTTTATGCTGCAGTATCAGCTAAGGAGGGGGATGCGTACCCACTGGGAGCTCTTCCTGTGGGGACACTGGTCAACAACTTAGAGATACAGCCTGGGAAGGGATCCGAGTATATCCGTGCTGCAGGTAATCTTTCGTTGGGCATACTTTTGTTATCTGCAGCCAAGCAGAGACTAAACCTGTTTGGCTGGCTTGACACAGTAGTGGACATTTTTTTCTGAAATCAGATTTATACAATAACAGACTTTATTATTCATTGTCACCATTTAACCCTAACCCTTTGCGGAATGTTTTCTTTGTTTGAAGGGACAAGCGGTGTTTTGCTGCGTAAAGTAAATGGAACAGCGATAGTTCAGCTCCCTTCGAAGCAGCAGGTGCAGGTGAGGCTTTCTGCATCAAGACTTCGCATAAAGCTATATTCTGCTCTGAACTAACTATGCACTCACAGGTACTGGAGACATGCATGGTGACAGTGGGACGGGTGTCCAACGTTGACCACAATAAAGAGATCATCGGCAAAGCTGGGCGGAATCGCTGGTTCGGCATTCGCCCTTCGAGCGGCTTGTGGCAGAGGAAAGGGGGCTGGGCAGGACGCAAGATTAAACCTCTGCCTCCTATGAAGAGTTACATCAACCTGCCATCAATTTCTGCTAAATAAAGCCAGTGTGAACATATTTGGGACTGCACGTGCTTGTACTCACTGTGGATTGTTAACGGAAAGCTAAAACCAAAAGAGCTGTTTTGTACAGAAGATTAAAAATTTATTAAGCACAACTGCTTGTGAGAGTATGGAAGGGAACAAAATATAAAAATCCAAAACATATTTACAGCTATAGTAAAACAACATGCAGAGTAACCCATTTTAGTGGTAAATTTAAAAATACTGCCATGTCATTTCAAATAGTGTTTGTGCAAAGACACTGGGTGGCATTTCAAGTAACAGGAGCAATGAGATGGCATGTTTTAACTGACCATTAATGAAAACCATTAATACTGATGCAAATGATCATGCCTGCTCATTGACCCAATTGTACTCAACACCCCCACACTGTGTAGATGTGGGGAGGGAAACAAATGTCAAATACCACTAATGAAATGCAGCCATACTTTGGGGTATTTTCTACAAAATATCCCTCTGAGATATTGATTTCAGTGGAGTCAAAAAGAGTTTTTGGATGAAAAAAGAAGTCAAAATTAACAAAAAATGTTTTTTTTAAATAAAAAATAAAACATTGCACACTGAATCCCCACAAATCAAATCTCTTTTGTGGTTAGGGTTTACATTTCAGATGTTACCCCTTGCACTTCAACCTCAAACCGCATCCCAATTTTAAATAAGATGACTATAAAACCACACGAAAGTGCATTACATAAAGAGGGAATATGTTATTTAGAGTGTCTGCATCGTACATGTCAACTTCATCATCAGGAGTTCTGGCAGTATATTTGGCATTTATGTCATGACATAAAATTAAGCTATTTGTGCTTTCAATTTTAAGGGGATTCACAATAAAACATTTTGTCTATATTTCTATACAATACTACAAAAGCCAGCCTTTCAAAGCTCATAAAGTCTTTATAAAAAAAAAATGCAACAAGAAAGTCCTTTGTTCAAAGGTGTTCTGTTGTAGGACATAAAAAAATAAATCAATCAAAAATGCCAATTGAGGGAGTACCATCAAACATGTAGCACACCTACAGACACACAGGCAATGACTTGGACATATGGCAATACTCCAGACACTTTTCTTCCTATACTAATGACTATCTAATAATTGCATTGTGCTAAAGTTTCAAGTCAGACCAAAAAGTTGGTATTTTTCTCTAACATCAGGATACTTTAGCGCATCCAGTCACTGAGGGTAAATTCAAGGACCCCACATTCATGGACACACCTCTTGGAAATGATTATTTGGCCAAACAGGGAACAGTAACAGGTTAAATTCAGTAATATTATTACTGATCTCCACAGGCACCACACATGTAATAAACTTATTATTTCTGTCAATACGCCAAGAGGTTTGACCAAATTATGGTGGCCAACTGGAAAATGGCAACTTTGGCACATCACCGAAATTTGTCAGGTTGTTGTGGGTCTGCGGTGTCCACGAAGATAACACAACCTTTATGATAAATCACGATTCAGGTCAAATACCGTATCAACTCTGATTACAGCACGGGTGGAAACAGGCGGGAAATGGAGGAAATTTAAGAAAAGCAGAACACTAAAAGGTTAACTGACAAGATTCATTTGGCATTCAGCTGTTAACATCAGAAATGTTGTGATACCCTGCTTATAGGTGGTCTGGACGTAAACATGGATACAAAATCATAGGGGAACATTTTTTTATAAATGTAGCTTCAATTCATTTGTAATGTGAACAGTCGCTATTATTAGCTACCCTCAAAAAGACTCTTTTCTTTCTTTGCTTTAAACACGGTGTACTTTTAAGCAACAAGACACAAAGAACTAAAGTTCCTTCCTACAAAAGTTTGACCTTTTAGAGAAAGTAAAGGGAAACAAGTAAGAAAACTGAGCACTGAGTTAGAAGAGATTCCATCTAAATTCACAGCAATACTCCAACTTCCAACAACAAACATCTCAAACGATCTCACACACTCCACTGCACATCACTGTCACACTCCTCCATGTCTATAGAGTAACAATAAATGTAGGATTTCACAGAAATAATAAAATGTTAAGAAAACAAAGTGCAAACACAGCTGCCTTTCTTGAAATGTGGCAAATTGTTAAACTCCTCAAATGACCTCAGAGGTTGTAGCACAATTCTTACAAAATAGTATGTTTTCTTTTTTTTAGTGTGTAAAAAACAAAAACAACAATATCAACACCCGACATCACAAACATCAACTCAACAACATGAAATTTGTGTAAGGAACATTGATTTGTGAGTAAGATTTCCACAGGAAAACTATTACTGCTGGGGCCTCGCTGGTGTTTCCTCTCTCACTCTGTAGCCTGACGTGGAGCCAAGTGCAATGCAGTCGGGTCCAGATGGGTCCAGATGGGTGGTGGCTACGCTCACACCGGCTTAGTGTATCCAAAGATTCCCACTGGGAAGTGCTTGACATGTGTTGGCCACTGGGCAGCGAGCTGAAAAAACTTTACATCGTTCCATTCCACTCCGTCGATTGTGACTGAAGGCAAAAGAATATGATCAACAACTTAAGTTAAAGGTATAGTTGACACAAATATTCACTCTACTCTCTGACACATGGATAAAGATGTGAAGATTTGAGTGTACAAAACCCTTCAAACGTTTCACAAAGCTACAACAAATCAAATGAAATCCTGAGCACATTTTGATAAATAAATCATTTTTGAGAAAGATTCCTTGATACTAGTTTTGTGGTGCATCCAAGCAGCTGCCAGCACCACATCTGGCAGCCTTGTTACAGCCACTTTTCTTCAAATTGCTACCACAGGAGTAGTATTAAGGTAATTTCTCCTAAACATTTGACTGCAACACTACATACATTTTCAACCATGAACAAAAAGGTTTTCAGGACTTAGACTTTGAGCAGCTCTAGAACAGTGAACTGTGTAAATTTTGATTTTAAGACAATCGGGCACAAGATGGCAGCGTCTTACCCCTTAACATTGTGTGCTGGTGCTTAGCTGTGCAGATCAACCTGCTGATGCCGTCAATCACTTGACTCTTAGAGTCCAGATCTTTCTCCTTGGGCTTCTTGCTAAGAAAGATCACTGGAAGTGGAAACAGGAAGGCAATGACAGCCATTTATTTCAACATTGTTACAGGACTGAACACGGTTTAACAAAGATTAGATGTGCACACATTAGAGTGAATATACTGTATGTCTGGGAGTGAAGGTTCAAAGGAGTAACCTTAGCAGACTTCTGTAGCTCATCTCTTATTTCTGTCCAAGAGGAATAACAACACTCTTTTCCTCACCTTTCTTATTCTTCTCCTTAGTGACAACGGTCATGGCCATGCTTGGTGGCGGAGTTAGTTCCCCTCCAGAAGGCAGGCGGCTGACTTGCAGAGAACGGAAGTTGCTCTTCAGAGTGTTCTTCAGTCCCACATCTCTCTTTTCCCCATCTTTCTTCTTCTCTGGACCCTGCCACGTCCAGTAGTCAACCTGCAACCCCATCACTTCACTGCCAGAACATGGAGAGCTAAGAAAGCAATGAAAAATCATGAGAATAAGAAGGTGGAGGTTTATTCTTGATACATGTAACCCATCATACCCAGTTCCAGAGAGGGCAGTGGACACAGAGGGTGACTGTGGAGGGGTGCCCCCAATCTCCTTCCCATACGGACCAGCCGATGGTGGTGTTGGAGAGGAGAGGATGCCCACACTTCCTCCCATTGCATCATCAGAATCAACTGGAATTTCAGGGAATTATTACCTTCAGGTCATCAACACATAAATAATCCGGTAATTTGCCATAACATTACTACCTGATGTGGAGAGGCTTTGCTCCACAATTCCAACTTTCACAACCTGCATGAATAATGAGATGGTTAGATCACGGTTTAACACACAAAAACACATGTGTCTGTGAAGTTGCTCTTACCCCAATAAATGGCACAAATTTCTGACAGGAGTCCTCATCGGGGCTGTAAACAGACAGGGTTAGGAGGCTGTGAGGACGTGAATTACTACATTTCAACAATCCAGGGGTGCACAGGAACACACAATGGTCCTTGAGGGAAGGTGGCGGCAACATGGTCGAAAACCATGTCCCATTGCAGCAGAAATGGAATATGACTGGCTTGGATGGAATGCATCGCATAACAATGAGTAACAAAGAATGAGAGGACCACTCATTACAACCAAAACACATTAGGGGGTCTTTGTGATGAGCTGGAGTAACGGAACATCATTTATGCTCCAACTCTCATTAACTGACAGCTGTCTGCTCATGGGAACATGTCAGCCAATCAACAATAAGTACTCCTCTATCAGAATAAGAAAAAAGACACCTCTTTGTCGAGTCAACAAAGTAAAGAACTAAATGCAGACTCCAAAAAACTCCAAACTCGCTTCTGTACCAGCGGCTCTAAACACCCCGGACATTAGCGCCGTAGTTTAATATTAAGGTTAAGAGATGTTTCATGTCTAGAAGTGGAGATTTTTCTCAGCAAGAACTCTACATGATTATACTGCTTTAACTAAACACAAATGCTGAAAACCAATAGTGACGTTGTGAAGTCACAAAATTAAAAAAGATTTTAAAGTCATTTCATGTAAATTTGAAAATTTTGCAATGAGGTCTTTCAAAAGCAATTATTGTGCACTATGGAGAACAAATAGCAAGTTATTAAGGCAAAATAATTAACAATAAGCAAAATAGATTGCGCTGATCTGGGGGTAAATATTTTAGCAGTTTGATTGACTATGGTCACATGACTTCTATTACTAACAAATTGTTTGTCATTTCTGCATGCAAGGTTAGCATTCCACATTTACGGTTAAAGGCTGTTAGGCAAATCTTCACACACAAGACAGCAAGATCCAAAACTCACACCAAACCAAAGGCACAAACTGTCAGGGCGGAGTGTGAAGTGAGGTTACTGTGGGTGCCGAGTGTGAAAAAGGAAACGCTAAAGTCACATCAAGGAGCCAAATGGAAGGAAAGGCCAAAGAAAATGAATTGAATTAGATACCTGATGTAAAAATCAAAATACAAACTCCTTTTCCTTGAATGCAAATCAAAGAGGAAAGGGGAGGGAGGAATGCATCAGCGTTAAAACTGAGCTGTACTAAAGACTTGTGAGCAAAAGGAAGCCAGTTTTACAATAAGGGGAAATGTTCAGACAGACAGGAAACAAATGCACACACTGTGTGTGCCTGCTGATGGTATAGGACTGCACTGACGTATGCATTTACCCTTATTATTAAAAAATACAAGCTTAAAGTGGACCAGAACCTGCCAGTTCCAGGGAGTAACAACATCACTAGAATCAACATTTGTCTTTTTAATCACATGCACATACTCCAGAGATCATGCTTCAAAATACAAAGTAAATATTTCAACACAATCATGAATTAAAAAGCACATAATCACATGTATACACATTTAATAAACAGCGATGACCACTGTGGCTTTACCTCTTTTGTTTGTAGGTGAGCATGGCCTCTGAGATGGGGAACTGGTGCGAGATGTTGGCACCTGCGAGATACTGAACAACTCGTCCGGCTACATCGATGCTTTCTGCAGAGAGAAAGACGCTGTAAAATATTTGAAGCATTTTTTCCCCCTTTTTTCACGTTTAGCATATCACAAGAAGACTGTGCAGAAGAGAGAAGGAGGTCGCCATCTTAAAATGGGGAAAGCTGGATGAAACCAAAGGAAGCGTGTGCTGTGTGTCGCAGTCTAAAAATAGAACTGAAATTTGCTGGCACAAAAAGCTTCAATTCACCAAAAGAGTCTTAAATTAGGCTGATTAATTACAAAAAACATTCTGCTTCTGCTCTTCAGATTAATATTTTATTGTATATGGCAAATGTTAATGCCCTTCAAAGCTATCACAATGTGATACAATATAAAAGAGACAGATGAATCTCTCCTTTTAGGAAGAGAAATTCAGACTTAAATCAGACTGGAGCTGTTTGTTGCAGGTGGATGAAATCACTTCCTCATCCACCAGCGCAGGACCCTTGATTTAAACCTCTTTTTAAAGATGACAGACCTGCTTTATAGCCTGACGCCAGAGACATGATTCCCTACCCGAGGTCGGCCGCTCTGTCCTGCAGAACAGCTCCCTCCATGCAGAGTCCATAAAAATGCTGTTGAACTTGCTGTCAAAGGAGGCCACGTACTTGGCCAGGGGATGGGAACCTAAGTAAGAAAGCAGAAAGAACATAATGTACAGTTCTGTTTAAAGCACAAGCTGCAGGAGGGGTGTGTTTGCAATAATCATGGTTGATTTACCTATAGGGATTACCAGGAAGCGTATGTAAGTAAGCCAGTCAGGCGTCTTGTTGGCCAGCTGTTCCACAAAGAACCTCAGAATGGTGCTGAGGTAGCTCTGATCACCTGCCACCGCCACTTTCATTGTTGGGGGCGTCTGTGCATTGCAGTTACAGCTACAGGTTTTAATATAAAGAGAAAAGGATCAAAGAAGAAACCGGTTTGTCATAATTAATGTCTACACTCTTTGTTACAATCCTGAATTCATCAGGGTTAGAGTAGAGGGCAGACACATTAGCCAAAGGTAATGAAGAAGGGAGAGATGCTTGAATGACAATGATCCTGTCCAAGTCTCATGCCTATAAGCACCTTCATATTGTTCCTGGTCGTCATTCAACCCCCGCCAAAAGATTACGATTTTTGAACACACTGTTATTCGCATCATTCCAACTCAGTCAGACTCCTGTTGGGTTTAATGCCCATGTCCATTTCTTAGTGACTCCCTTTGAAGAATCTTCTAGTCAGGTAGCAACAGCAATGATTAACAGAAGTTAGAAGGCCTGGGTAAGTGGATGGATCCCAAAATAGAACTGAACTGAGGAAGACTTAAGAAACCAGGTAAAAGAACACTCTCAAAGTTTGGGGGCCCATTTCCTGGAATTCTCTGGCAATCGACCACCATAAACATAGTTGAAAAATAAAGATTTTGAATGCAGTGACTCACAATCTCTGGATCCGTGTTACAATAGTGTTGAAAGCGGCTTGAACATCAGCAATAGAGCAGGTGGACACAATGGGCTGGGCCTGTTCATGGAGTAACTCAGCTACATACTGCAAAATAACAAGAGAAACAAGTTTTATTATCGACCAGGACTTTTCATGGTCGATAATAAAGCTGATGTCATGGTGAAAGCCAAAGTGGAGATGACATAAGTGTTAAGGAACCATGTAAAGAAAAAGCCACACCTGTCCCTGCCACTCCATGGTGTTGATGAGAATAATGCTCTCTGGTAGGCGTTCGTCCGATATCAAGATCTGGTTCAGCTGGTCGTACACAGATTTCCGCGGAACCTTTGAGACACATTAGACAGTAGAACAGAGACAAAGCGTGCACGTGTCATGAAGGTGAGTCGATAATATCCTACTGAATTTAGGTATCATCGCGTCATCTCTGGACCTGCACCTCCATCACAAGTATATTTATGATTACATCATAAATACATAGTATGGTATAAAAAGAAGTGGATATAAACCCGCCAAATGTCTCAAATCTGTCCTGATGCTCAATATTTTCAGCCATTTCAGCCAAGAACATTTTAGTCTCTAAAAACATTTTCATGTCACCTGCTGTTCAAAGGTGACTTCATAAATAGTTTTACCAATGTTGCTGCAGCTACCAACTGCTAGATGTTTGCATTTATTTATAGTACTAATGAAAAAAAAAACCTTGCATATTGGATCAGATTGAGACTTTTCAGGATGTTAAGCATCAAATCAAACACTTGAGATATACAGAGCATATATCCTGTAAATGTACCAATAAAGACAGATTTATAATTACACAGGGACACCATGCTCCAAACATTTAAGGCAACACTCATAAAACTTTAAAAAAAATGGGGTAACACATTACCTGTGCAATGAGTCGTGAGTCTGGAGAGCACTCGCTCTCCATACTGCTGGTTCTGTCACTCTGGGCTTTAGAGTTCTGTCGGTCTTTCATGGAGGTGCTGCGCGGACGTCTCTGCATCCTGCTCTCGATTTTACTATGGAACAAATGAGAAGTGTTATTAAAAACATAATCACACTATCTTGGTTCCAGATCTGCGGTCACCTGGGAGACATGTGGTTTTGGGATTCAGTTTTGCAGAGCTTGGCAACGGTGCTGGTTGGACGTTCAGCGTTGACATCCCAGCTGCTCACCTCTCCAGGCACTGGCCCGCTGTCGTCTGGCTCCACCTCCTGAACCACAAAAGGTGAGAGCAAAGATGAACGGACGGGAAGGACAATTCTGCTGAGACAACCCAACAACCCATCACATCAGATAAACCTTCGGAGACACTCCTGAACATCAGCAGTTGTGGTGAAAGGACTGTCTTCATTAAAAAAAACTCTTTAAAGGTTAGATCTCTAGAAAACAATGCAAGCCTCAAGAGCAGATGAAATTCATTAATATTTGTGCTGTTTAGTGATGAAAGTAGTGTGAGGACACTAATGACTCTTCCCAGTCCTCAACATTTCCAGGTCGTCTTCCTTTGCTGATTTATAACGGAGGTGCTGTTTCGCATGCTTGCCCTAAAACAGGGGTCACTAACGGGGGGGAGCGATAATGTATGGGACCAGATCTAGAGTCTGTGAGTAGAGAAATTTAAATGTGAAGTATCCTCTTACTTGAAATTTACCATGCGCACCTTTTCTGACCAATGCCGTAATCTCAGGGTAAGACCAGGAAATTAAAAGAATGAAGCCATTGCTCAGCCAACACATAACCCTTTCATGCATTGACCCTAACCCTTTCATGCATTGACCCTAACCCTTTCATGCATTGACCCTAACCCTTTCATGCAGTGACCCTAACCCTAACGTAACCCTAAACCTAACGTAACCCTAACCCTAACGTAACCCTAACCCTTTCATGCAGTGACCCTAACCCTAACCTAACCCTAACCCTAACGTAACCCTAACCCTTATGTAACCCTAACTCTAACCCTGACCCTAACCCTAACGTAACCCTAACCTAACCCTAAACCTTATGTAACCCTAACCCTAACGTAACCCTAACCCTAACTCTTATGTAACCCTAACCCTAACCCTTATGTAACCCTAACCCCAACCCTAATGTAACCCTAACCCTTATGTAACCCTAACCCTTATGTAACCCTAACCCTAACCCTTATGTAACCCTAACCCTAATGTAACCCTAACCCTTATGTAACCCTAACCCTTATGTAACCCTAACCCTAACCCTTATGTAACCCTAACCCTAACCCTAACGTAACCCTAAACCTAACGTAACCCTAACCCTTTCATGCAGTGACCCTAACCATAACCCTAACCTAACCCTAACGTAACCCTAACCCTAACGTAACCCTAACCCTAACCCTTATGTAACCCTAACCCTTATGTAACCCTAACTCTAACCCTGACCCTAACCCTAAACCTTATGTAACCCTAACGTAACCCTAACCCTTATGTAACCCTAACCCTAACCCTTATGTAACCCTAACCCTAACCCTAATGTAACCCTAACCCTAACCCTAATGTAACCCTAACCCTAACCCTAATGTAACCCTAACCCTAACCCTTATGTAACCCTAACTCTAACCCTGACCCTAACCCTAACGTAACCCTAACCTAACCCTAAACCTTATGTAACCCTAACCCTAACGTAACCCTAACCCTAACGTAACCCTTACCCTAATGTAACCCTAACCCTTATGTAACCCTAACCCTTATGTAACCCTAACCCTAACCCTTATGTAACCCTAACCCTAACCCTAATGTAACCCTAACCCTAACCCTAATGTAACCCTAACCCTAACCCTTATGTAACCCTAACCCTTATAGTGCGGTGTGTGTCTGCACCGTGAGAGTTCAAGATCAGCAAATCCATGGTTCACAAGTGGAGGAAGCAGGAAAACGAGCTTCGCCAAGTCAAGAAGACGAAGCTGAACTTCAATAAAGTCCAACTGAACTCAGTTTTGCTTCCGCTGCCTTTTCAAACACACATGCTAGCGTGCACGTTTTAAGCCAGCGTACCGGTATGTTCTACCACGCCTGCGCCCTATAATCCGGTGCACCTTATGTATATGTTAAATACAGAAATAGCACCTGTAACTGAGACTGAGCCTTTTAATACGGTGCGCCTTAAGGTTGCAGAAATACGGTACTTAAAATGTTTATTTATTTCTTTGATACAACTAGTAAAGCAAATAGGACATTAACAAAAATTCAAAATGATGTTCTGGGCATTTACTTGAATACATTTTCCCTGACTGGACCTCTTTGGGTTTAAGTTGCTTATCTGTGATCTAAATTATGCTTACACTCTTTGTTTTTTTGTTCATGGAAAATGTCTAAAAACCCTCACTAGGAAAGGGAGCACAAATGAAGACAGGCAGCAGGAGTTTGGAAAAGAAAACTGTCGAAAAAACAGATTAATGGGGATTTATCAAGTGCAAAAACATACCGTGGTGGCATCGGTGATGCCGTCATCTGGATGCCGCGTCCCCTGCACTTTACATCTGTCCACCGTCAGAAAATCCCCAGTCTACAAGCAAACAAAAACACAAAAATTTAGACAGGATTTAGGCATAAATGACAGGATTGCTGATAACAGACTCATGCAATCTCATTCTTGATTTGTCTGTCAGGAGAAATCAACTCTAAAAGAATGACAATGCATTCTTAATTCACTATATTATTACATCAGAGATTTTGTCCTTCAAAAGCTTTTCATGAAGATCCACTGGAGATATCTCTTGAGCAAAATGGACAAACGTGAGGGTGGAAAATGCTTCAGCATATTTTACTGGAGCCTGAAATGGAACAACAATTGCTTCTCTCGCCATGTTGCTCCCTTGTACTCCCCGGCCCCCAAACCATAAATCTTTGGAGCAGAGTTAGGACATTCCTCAGTGCAGCCTCCCCGGGGCATGGGAGCATATCTGTGTGTATTGATGGTGGAGGAGAGGTCATACAGTGTCACTTGCTATAAATACTGTAGGAGCGATGGGGTGAGGAGGGCATGGACTGGACAGCCCAACCCTCCCCCCATCTGAGTATGCCGGTGAAGAGAATGGTGACCTACATTGCATTCATGCTCAGAATATCTGGTTTGTAGTATCATGGTCTCTTGGGAGGGAGTCTGTGAACTACAAAAAACACAGACGACTACCACACATGCAAAACAACACCTCAGGGAAATTCCTTTGCATTTACTAAAACAAAATCCTTAGTAATTGAGAGGCTGAAGGTAATGAGTTCACAGAGGGTTTAAAAAGAAAAAAAACAGATGAGTTTGGTAATATGGGGACGAGGGTCAACTCACAGGACAGGACAGCTCTCGCTGCTGGCTTTTTTGGCTGTGTATGCTGCCAATTTCCGTCTGGGAACTAGAATGTGACATCCCTTCAAAAAACGGCCTGAAAGCAGAAAAATATTTGGACTAATGAGTTTACAAATCCCCCCCCCCCACACACACACACCCACCCACACACACTTCATAGCATCTTGCAAAAACACATAAACTACATTACCGAATAGTCTTTGACCGTACGAAGATACGTCATTAATTTCATATAAAAAGTGTTCTGCTTAAAATTACACAAGCCAGCTCGTCTATTTTGATGCTGCTTTAGTAATTTCAGTAAATTTTAGAAGTTCATTATATGTGATGTTTTTACATGTATAAAAATCCACCAGCTCTCAACGTAAAAGAATCTGTTCATGAAGTTGATAAAGGCTCCACGGAAAAAATGTAATGTGAGAGGGGCAAACCTGCAGGAAAGGGTGTATTTTATTTTTTGAAAGTGTGACTTCAGATCCAATGGACTCGCCTCACTCTTAAGTCATATTCAAGCCACAACCCAAATTTAATTAAAAATAAATCCTGCAAAATATTTTCAGATTAGAAGCATAGAATCTTACGGAAATGCAGACAAAAGAACCAAATCTTCACCAAAACTAAGTCACAAATTTGCACTTAATAATATAAACACTAAATCACTAGTTTCAGACCCATACTTAAGTTTGGGCTTGGGCGTGCTCAGGACACTCTCATTATCCTCCACCTCAGGCCCACTGTCGCTCTGGTTGTACACCTCCAGACTGTCGTACAACAAATCCAGATCCTCCTCCACTTCTTGGGTCTGGTCTACCGGGTCAGAGTCCAGAACCTGCCAAACCAGAGAGACATAATTAGGGTAGTGTAGGGGTTGGTGATCATGCTCATGGGTTAAAAGTGTAGCGAGCATCTACTACTGTGCATTAACCAATCACTTATGCAATGGCTATAGGAACTCTAATTACTGACTAGACTGAAGGCTGCTAGAAATGCTATAAATACATTGCTACATTACTGCCACACAGGCCAATTAAGAGGCAAATGTTAGGAGAGAGCTGAGGTGCACAGTTGATTGTGTATGATGTTGAGACTGACTGCCTTAGATTATTCAGGTGTTAAATACCACTCTGCAAGTGCAGAAGCTGGCAGGAAGCAGACAAACACAGTCTGTCTGTCTGTCTCCTCTCCTCCTCCCGGATGTGTATTTATAGAGCTGTAGCCCTGCACAATGTCCAGCCAGGAGCGGATTACAGGCGGCAAATGTGATAAAAGATCACCAGGCCACCTGGAGCTTCAGGAAGCAGCCAGCAAGGTTCAGCACAAACAGCCTGGAGACTTTTGTAAGCAAAACGACATCACCATTAATACAGACACATGGGTCTCTTGAGAAATAAGACATAAATGGAAATGGAATTGCAAAAATGCAGAACAAATCATCACCTTTTGTGTTTAGATGTGTGAGCATGTGCTGTATGGGCAGTTATTAGACAGTCAACACAAATGAGGGTTAGGGGGCAATTTGGAGCTTAGAATAATTAGTTGAGTCTTAAGTGGTACAATGAAAATGCAATGAACATATATTCATGACATCAGTTTGGTCATGAATGAGGTGGCAGTGATGTAGCAATGTCATTATTTCACCATTATGTGTTAAAATTGACCATATTGTTATTTTGAAAGTGAAACTGGTCATTCTTTTTTTCCACCTTACCTCATCTGTTACTTTGAATCTCTTCAGCAAGGCCACAAATTTCTGCTTGAAATTAGGTTGCTGTCACAAAAATAAACACAAAGAATAATTAAGAGAAAAAAGGCCCTCCTGCAGCAAAGGAAACTAAATGTCAAAATTAAGGCTCAGGCCAATAAAACCAGTATCGCTCCAGTGGAGCTTCATTAGAAACAGCCAGTTAGAAACAGCCAGTTAGAAACAGCCCAGGGAACTCACAGCCTTCATCATTTAAGGTTAAGTTCATGTTATAGTCAATGATTGTCAAACACGAGCACAGCAGGACTACTAACTCTGGTCATAGAGGTGGTTCGGATCATTTTTCTCCGGGGTTTCTTCGGCTTCCTGACCTCGTCGTCTTCATCATAAAGATCCTGAAACAGAGGATATTAAGTATTCTCTGAATACCAAAATGACTTCACATTTCTTAATATTGTTTATCTTTAAAAAAACAGAAAACATGATCATACTAATGGCGTATCCCTCTAGTTAAGAATTTGTCACTTCTGAATTATGGCTGCTTGCAACAACATGCGCATTGATGAATTATTTAAATTTATTTCATTCTCAGGTGTGTACAGGTGTGCATCATTCTGCCACCGACCGGGCCGTGAACCGCGTCATCACTGGCCTCCTGCTCCGACGAATAGCTGTCATCATCCTCTTCGGAATAGTTATCCAGGTCTGGGGAACGGTCTGAGGGAGGCATTAGAAGAAAAAGTAACTTGTAAAGATGGAGCAAAGAGACTGAATATCATATGAGAGGAATTCAAGTGCAACACCATAAAGTTTAAAATTACATTAAATATTAACATAGGAGTGATAAAAATGTTCATTATCAAAACTAGAATATGTGCCAAATGTGCCATTTGTTTAGAAAATGATACCTAATTTCATATTGGTATTTATACTCAATGTGACTCCATCAGTCACCATTTTTGACAACACTACTGTAATTCTATTATACAGTCATTGACTGTAAGTCACATCAACCCCATTTCATCTTAAGATTCAGTTGTCATGGTCACTTTCTGTTTGTGATGTGGTATCGTTTCTTTTTGATCTTTAGATCAGCCAGGACACATTTCTGCATGTGTTGCAGGGGTTGGATGACAAAGATAAGCATCTTCTCTCCCCTCCCAATGACATCTATTCAGAACTCTATTTATGAGGTCATTTGTTGTGTTTTGGACTTGAAGGGCCTCCTTAATTCCATCCAGAACGATGAGCACGTCAGGATAAAGGGTGTGGAGTCTCTCTCTGGCCAGAATCAGCAGAGAAAAGTGAAGATCCTAAAACTGATCTGGACCGATCTGGGAGAAGTGAGTCCCCACCTGAGGTTTTGGTCTTACGGCCAGCCTGGCCACTGCCGTCCTCGTGGTCGATGGGTTGGCTGGACAGCGAGTACACGCTGATCTCTGCCACACGTACTGGAGCCTCCTTCACATTACTATGGAGACCCAGAATCTGTCCTCCGTCTGTGGGGTGTTGCATCACCTGAACAACAGGAGGGTTAACAGGACCAGGCACTGACTTTAGAACTAACAGTTAATCTTTTTTTCAAGTTACCAGAAACAGGACACAAACAATATTTCTGTGACAGAGTAGAAGGATGCATTTTTCTAACCAAACTAATACAATCCAAAACAGAACTGTCATTGTTAGATGTTCTTTTATCTGGAGAGAGATTTACCGCCTCCAAGCGTTTTTATCATCAAATGAAATTTTATTTGCAAATTGCTAAACGGTCCAGGTCCACGTTACTATATCAGTCAGAAAACATAGCAGTATTGAAATGAGTTCTATCTAAGGTGCACTAGCTTTAATGAATCACATCCCAGAGAAATGACCCATTAGGCGTGGAAGCTGGAAGTGCAATAGGAAAACCAGATTTATTTATAGAAGTCTATGGGTTGTTGCTAGTAATCACTAAAGCAGTAAAACAGCATTTTAAAATGTTATAATGCCTTCACCTTATTTTCTATCAACTTTTATCCTGGGGCTCCTGCTTGAGATTATCTTTGGCCTGGGCAATAATAGCTACAACTTTCAGTTGAAACTGTGCTCGATTCAAATCTATTCAATTACCTCATCACAGCAATTGATTTCAAAGGGTTAAAAAATTCAATGCTAAAGATATAACTAACCCTAACCCTAACTAACCCTAACCCTAACCCTTGATCACCCTATTGTATAGACCCTGTCTGTGTGTATTAATAAAGTTTTACTTAATGGCCCCTCATATAATCAACTTATACAGACCCTTTACAAAAAAAATGTATATTATGGAAAAGTTTATTCATTTCCATAATTCCATTAAAAAAGTTTAACTTTTATAGATTACAGGACCCACAATTGAAACAAGTATATCAATTTCAAGAGCTTCCAGCTCAGAAACTCCATCAAAACAGGAATTCAAAAAATTTGAAAACTGAAGAAATCCCCTTTTACTTCTCAGTTTTTGCAGATACAAAAAGAAATTAGGATCACATCAAATCAATCAAAATATGGTACTTTCTAAATGATATGTGAATGTTTCATACTTGGTTGGGAATCCCTTTGCCTTAATCACCGTGGCACCGAGGCCATCAGCCTCTGGCATTACGGGGAGTTACAGAAGCCCAGATTCCTCCTGCTTCATGTCAGCTCTTGGTTTTTGGGTCTGCTGCCCCTCGTTTTCCTCTTGATAATAACCCATAGATTCTCAAAGGGGTTCCAGAAAAGAGATGACTGTCCAGTCAAGCACTGTGATGGCAATAAAACCCAGTTTGGTGCTTCGGGCAATATGGGCAGGGGCCAGGTCCTGCTGGAAGATGAAATCTGCATCTCCATGCAGATTCTCAGCAGAAGACATCATAAGGTCCTCTAAAACATTCTGATCGACTGGTGCGGTGACCTTGGATCTAAGAGGTTACCAACACCTGCACCAGACATCGCACCCCAAATGATGTGACTCTCGCCTCATTCCACCCTCAATCTCTGCCAGATTCTTGAATCTTCTCGGTTTGGTAATCCACTGAAGCCCACGGTCATCTCGTATGATGCTGCATCTTCTCCTGCCACTACTTTCTATTGGCATGCTTGGACACAGCACTCTGAACAGCTAGCCTCCTTAGCTAGGACCTTTTGTGGCTAACCCATCACATGGAGGGCATCGATGACTCTTCTGGCCAGTTGTCAAGTCTGCCGTCTTCCCCATATTGAACCAAACTGAACCAATTTAATGGGGAATCCTGTGCAGGTGTTTTGAGTTTCGTCGATGATTAGTGTGTGACACATTCGTCATGACTGCGTCACCCTAACCCTGAAAATGTTTTGCCTGATTTCTTCAGTGCTCTAAATGTTGTGAATTCCTGTTTCCGTGGGTTTTATGATCTGGAAGCCCAAATTATGTAAAATGTAACCTTTTCAATGGAATTATGGAAATGAATAAACTTTTCCATGATTTGCAATTATTTTTGGAAAGAGTCTGTATTATAGCTATGATTGATGTAAACATGTGATTTTCTCAGTTAGACACTGAACCTACTCATTATTTAATCATCTTCGGTGCACTGACTGCTCAAGATGAGTTATATATATATATATATATATATATATACAGTGTGTATATATATGTATGTATATATATATGTGTGTGTATATATATATATATATATATATATATATATATATATATATATATATATACACACTTGTTGCACAATGAACAAGTGTGCAAGTGACTATGTCGCAACTTTGGATAGCATTAAATCGCCGAAGCATGTTGCCAACCGATATACGTAAAACATACTGTATATCATATAAGAAGCCTGTACAGGGGGACTTTTAATAATCTTCTATTCCATCACTTCATCATAGCATGGTGAACTGTGCTGTGTGTCTGAAGCCAGTCCCAACCACAGATGGCCCATAATCTCACAGACGGGTTTGTGTGATGAGTGTGAATCTCCTGTACGGCAACTGCTAAACAGCACAAAGAAATCAACAACCATGTCAATCACTGTAAGTGTACCAGAGAATATGACTGATGGGATTCTCAGAAGTCTCAGGAGAAATGAAGGGCTAAAGAGAAACAGGAAAAGAATGAGTGAACAGAAGGAAACATCCCGCAGGAGCCACGATAGTCTACCTCAGCCATGTTGATGACTCCGACAGCCAAAGTCTTGTAGCCAAGGATGGTTCGATTCTTGTAGCGTTTCCTCCTCTGCAGCATAATCTGCAGTCTGTTGGCATCTCTCTTCAGAAAATGTGGGTACTGGAAGTTACACCAAAAAAATAGAGGTGGTTTAACAATGCAGACCGCATCATGCATGGACATTAAGATGAACCAAGGAACGAGTGTGCCTCTGTCTGTGGCGTGTCGCTGCCCTCAGAACGCCACCTACAGTCTCTCTGTAGGCCTAAACACACCACTAACCCAATTCAATACCTATTCAAGAGCGGCCCTCCCTTAGCCACACACATTAAGGTGATCAAAAACAGAATACCAGCCTGATTTCAAATGCAGACTTGCACAACTTCTCAAGACTGATATTATTACATGATGCTACATGATGTGGGGAAAAAAACAAGCTGAAATTAATAAGCCATGTTTTCTGGGGTGCTAGAAACAAGGATTTGGGAGTTTTTGGGGGATTTTTTTAGACAGTGTAGTAGCCACAAATTTGCGATAAAACGGTAAACTCCTCTTAGTTGCACATTTTGTCCAAGCAGTTCTTGTTTTAGTGTCCGGCTAGCTAGATCCTAATCTGCACGCCTTGCAGAGGCACACAGAAAAACCAGATGGAGACTTTAGTGTTTAGTTACTTGATGAGAGAACATTTGGGAACCTGCCATGTCTCCTCTATTACAGACTGAGGAAAAGGTTAGGGTTAACCCTAACCCTTCTGTAGCTAATATTTCCCAGTTTTGTCAGTTGCAGCTTTAATATAAGTTTTTTCAGAAGCAGTTTCGCCCTTTTAGTAATTTGTCTGACTCCACCTCACTGTTTTTGAGCGTACATTTAGTACCAACTCTCCACATAAAGGCCACATCCCCCCTGCTTGTCACAAAACTGCCACACAAGTGCAAAAGTACAAAGAAAGATTTCAAAAGTTCTTGCCTGTAGTGAGAATGTGAGCTCGAGATCCGTCTCCATCAGTCCACTGGGTGGGAGGACATACTCATTGGATCTCAGCAGACGTTTAGAACCCTGGAAGAAAGTAAAGTTAAAGCACTATTATTTTAGGACAGTGAAGCCAGTGTGCATATTTGGTCTGTTTTGCACATTTGGCACTTTAAAACCAGTTTGAAGCTACAGATCAAAACTAAAATTAACTTTATTATATAAAGGTAGACGACTGGAGTTGAGGGAGATTCGTCAGCAAAGCTAATTTGGGGGCGTGGCCTAATGTTTTAGCAAAACATCAAGCAGATTAAAATGCCTTGGATCATCAAAGCCTTATCCAAATGTTAAGGACAGAGGGTAAGAGTTAGTGGGTTAGGGACAGAGGGTTAGGGTTAGGGACAGAGGGTTAGGGTTAGGGACAGAGGGTTAGGGTTAGGGACAGAGGGTTAGGGACAGAGGGTTAGGGTTAAGGACAGGGGTTAGGGTTAGGGTTAGGGTTAGGGGGTTAGGGACAGAGTTAGGGTTAGGTGGTTAGGGACAGAGGGTTAGAGGGTTAGGGACAGAGGGTTAGGGACAGAGGGTTAGGGACAGAGGGTTAGGGACAGAGGGTTAGGGTTAAGGACAGGGGTTAGGGTTAGGGACAGAGGGTTAGGGTTAGGGACAGAGGGTTAGGGACAGAGGGTTAAGGACAGAGGGTTAGGGACAGAGGGTTAGGGACAGAGGGTTAGGGACAGAGGGTTAGGGTTAAGGACAGGGGTTAGGGTTAGGGACAGAGGGTTAGGGTTAGGGACAGAGGGTTAGGGTTAGGGACAGAGGGTAAGGGTTAGGGTTAGGGTTAGGGGGTTAGGGACAGAGAGTTAGGGTTAGGGGGTTAGGGACAAAGGGTTAGGGACAGAGGGTTAGGGGGTTAGGGTCAGAGGGTAGGGTTAGGGACAGAGGGTTAGGGTTAGGGGGTTAGGGTAAGAGGGTTAGGGACAGAGGGTTAGGGGGTCAGGGACAGGGGGTTAGGGACAAGGGGTTAGGGTTAGGGACAGAGGGTTTGGGGTAGGGGGTTAGGGACAGAGGGCTAGGGTTAGTGACAGAGGGTTAGGGACAGAGGGTTAGGGTTAGAGGGTTAGGGTCAGAGGGTTAGGGGGTTAAGGACAGAGGGTTAGGGTTAGGGTTAGAGGGTTAGCGACAGAGGGTTAGGGTTAGGGGGTTAGGGTCAGAGGGTTAGGGGGTTAAGGACAGAGGGTGTGTCTTGAGATAATCTGATTCAGTCTGTACCATGTTTGCAATTCAATAGCTGAATCATGATTAATCCTGTTTTTTTTTTAGATCAGACAGGAAATCAAAGTGTGGCCACATCAATAGAAACAGCTCTTTAATGCTTTGACTTCTGGGTTGAAGTGAGGATGACAGATATCATAATTTCCAGTATTTACCAAGTCATTTTTAGTTCAGGTATTCAATACATCTGCCAGGGAGGGGAAAGGTATCCAGTTTCGAGCTCACCCTTCAATAATCCAATGCATTTGCTAAGACACTGGATCCTTTGCTAAGACACTTTATCATCAGCACCGCTAAATCTTAAAACAGGATGAACTAGTCGCCTATGACCATCACGGTTAATACATACAGTCCTAAATTTAAGGATATAACCGTGACCTGCTGCATTAACATTTATGTGTTTTTTGTTTTTTTTTTACTCTAAGGCTCTGAAAAACAGGTTAGATATGATATGATATGATATGATATATATATATATATATATATATATATATATATATATATATATATATATATAATAAAAACACAAACTTCTTTCAGAAGCTGTGAAGCAAGAAGATTACAATGATCACGGGTGGATCACAGCCAAAAGTATCGTAGAGTTGGACAATAAATAGTTGCACATTGACAGAATTTTTAGCCAACCGCTCTGTCTAAAGACAAACAAGCCATGTTCTAAAGCACAATTTCAGTCTTGATTAGGGATCAGAGGAACACTACAGGAACTACAAAATTATTTATATGTGGCATCCACCTTTTTACATAGAAGTATCTAACCACGTTCAAACCAACCAACACAGTAAAAAGATTAAATGTAAAAAAAATAATCATGTTTAATCATTTTTCTTTGGTTGCTAATGATGGCCTTCAGTCAAAAACAAAACCAGAAAGCCAACAATTCATTTTCCTTGAAATCGTAGCTCCTGAACAAGCCACTTATGTGCTGTATAAGAGTATAAGTAGTCCTATTTCTTAGACATAAAAGAAGTCAAGAAAGTAATTGACGAAAACCACAACTGAGACTTTAAGAAGTCAGGAGCAGGAAACCATCCTGAAAACAGAATTGAAGGCCAAATGGAAAATTTGATTGCCATTGTTCATACAAAGGGAAAATGAGATCATCAAGACATAAAAAACTAGAGTTATTCAACTGTTGAACACCAAGGAAGAATCTTTGTCAGCTCTATCAAATATTGGATAGTACTGTACTCAGCTTGTTTGGTAATAACCTTTCAAACTTTGCATTAATTCAGAAATGGGTGGATGTGTGTCCATAAAGGTCTAGCAAAGCCATCCTGGCTGTTGTAAAGAACTGATGGGTGGTAACTTTATTCATCTTCAATGAATTAGCGGCTAATTTTTGGACAATATTGTGGCTGAAAGTTTCTCAGATTCAACATGTTATTCTGGCTAAATGCAGATACATTTATGAAGGGGTGGGTGAATTTGATTAGCCCACAAGCCACAGTGGCAAGTTAAAACGTGGGCAAGAGATTCCATGATCGATCACATTTAATTAAGTCACATAACCCACCTGTTGGGGGCAGTAATGATCTGCCAGGAATCTGCTGCAGATGCCATAAAAGAAGAACGTTATTGGGGTTCTTCAGTGACTGTAAGCATAAACCAGTGGGACTTAATACAGTCTTAATTAGATAGATATGTCATGAGAGAACCAAAGCTAGAGAGAGAGAGCGAGAGAGGAGAGAGAGAGAGACAATGATATGAGAGAGAGAGACAGAGAGGAGAGAGAGAGAGCAAGAGACAATGATATGATATGAGAGAGAGAGAGAGCGAGAGAGTAGAGAGAGACAGGAGAGAGAGAGAGAGCAAGAGACAATGATATGAGAGAGAGCGAGAGAAGAGAGAGACAGAGAGCGAGAGACAATGATATGAGAGAGAGAGAGAGCGAGAGAAGAGAGAGAGAGCGAGAGACAATGATATGAGAGAGAGAGAGAGCGAGAGAAGAGAGAGAGAGCGAGAGACAATGATATGTGAGAGAGAGAGCGAGAGAAGAGAGAGAGACAGAGAGGAGAGAGAGCGAGAGACAGAGAGGAGAGAGAGAGCGAGAGACAGAGAGGAGAGCGAGAGCGAGAGCGAGAGCGAGAGAGAAACAATGATATGAGAGCGAGGAGAGCACAGAATCTGGAAATGGGGAGAAACCAGTTTGTGTTTTATGCTTGTAAACCAGCAGGTTAGGGTTAGAGAGTTAGGGTTAGAGGAAGGTTAGGGTTAGGGTTAGGGTTAGGGGAAGGTTAGGGTTAGAGGGTCAGGGTTAGAGGAAGGTTAGGGTTAGGGGAAGGTTAAGGTTAGGGTTAGAGGTTAGAGGGTTAGGGTTAGAGGAAGGTTAGGGTTAGAGGGTTACGGTTAGAGGAAGGTTAGGGTTAGGGTTAGAGGGTTACGGTTAGAGGGTTAGGGTTAGGGTTAGAGGGTTAGAGGAAGGTTAGGGTTAGGGGAAGGTTAGGGTTAGGGTTAGAGGTTAGAGCAGGGGTGGGCAAACATTTTGATTCGTGGGCCACAATGGGTTCTAACATTTGACAAAGGGGCCGGACCAGGAGCAGATGGATGGATGGAGTGCTTTGGTAACCTCACCTCATTGGAGAAAAGATACACATCTTGGGATATGGAGAAAACATGTGCTTTAATTTCAAATGAAAATGAAGAGAAGCATTACAACAAAATATCTGACTTTGGAATGAGTCTTAAAACACTTAAAATCAAATGAATAAAATGTGCCTTTTTCAAAAAAATTAAGTTTGGGTTAGGGTTAAGTTTGGCGGGCCAGATTAAAACGTTTAACGGGCCGCGTGTGGCCCCTGGGCCGTAGTTTGCCCATGCCTGGGTTAGAGGGTTAGGGTTAGAGGGTTGGAAGAAGGTTAGGGTTAGAGGGTCAGGGTTAGGGGAGGGTTAGGGTTAGAGGAGGGTTAGGGTTAGGGTTAGAGGGTTGGAGGAAGGTTAGGGTTAGAGGGTTAGGGTTAGAGGAGGGTTAGGGTTAGAGGGTTAGGGTTAGAGGGTTGGAGGAAGGTTAGGGTTAGAGGGTCAGGGTTAGGGGAAGGTTAGGGTTAGAGGGTTAGGGTTAGAGGAGGGTTAGGGTTAGAGGAGGGTTAGGGTTAGAGGGTTAGGGTTAGAGGAGGGTTAGGGTTAGAGGGTTAGGGGAAGGTTAGGGTCAGAGGGTTAGGGGTCAGGGTTATGGGTTAGGGTTAGAGGGTTAGAGGGTTCGGGTTCGAGGAGACACCCCTGCTCCATCGATAACACTCTACTTCTTTCTGAGAAAACTGTTGGATAATAGGGTGCTTAACAGTAAATCATGAACAGCAAAGCACTAATGGCATCATTCCCAGTTGTAGACGGAGAATCCCAGTGGGGAAAAAACTCATGATGGCAAGAGATATGGTTTTGGAATTTTTGGAAAATAATTTTTCTTGCAGTTCTGTGAAAAACACCTTTTCCTCCTGAAGAACAATATAAAAAAATTAATGAAAACTAATCAAGTCTACGTGCACTTGCCAACTCACAGATTAATACACAAAAATTTCTTGGTCGAGACCAATTGATGTTTGTCTTTTTTCCCCATAACACGGTTGCTAAGCAACCAGCTCAGCAGCCCCTTCAAAAATCCCACTTATATTTACAGAAACAATTTTCATTGCTGTTTCCCCACCCAATAAGGTTTGTAAGGTCCATTTTGTACGGTCTACATAAATACAACTGTAAAATGGTAACCAGTTAGTGGGAGTGGCTAAAACATGCTTAAACCACTCTGCCACAGTCCCTTCTCTCTTCAACTTCCTGTTACAATGAAAATGTAGAATAGAGGCACAAAAGAAAAGTAACAGATTCCAGAGAAGGTGAAAAGAGGTTTGAGGTTGAGGGAGAGTATTGCCCCTTTAAATTCTTCTGTTTTGCTGATTTCCTCCGGGTTCATCAGGAATCTCCTCGGACAAACTGGATATACATCTTACTGCATTTCACTTGTGAGGAAATAAAAAAAGACAAACTAATCTATGCATTAAATACTTCGAAAGCTTCTAATAAATAGACTGTGGCAAGATTTGTAATAAGGAGAACTTTGTGAGTGTTTCCCTGGGCAACTGATGTGTTTGTGGATAATACAGAGAAAAAGGACTAAATCTCTGCTTGACTTTGACCTTTTCAAAAAACATGTCTCCCACAAAGAGGACTACGATGTACTCTTTTCTCTACTTGATGATCAGCACAATGAATCAAGGCACAAAAGCAGGACACTCTCAAACTGCCTGGCATGCATCAACTAGCAGAGACTTGGCAAACGGGGGCTGCACAGACCGACCCCTCTGATACAAGCTTTTACACCGTCTCTCTGGGGAGAATATCAACCGCAACTTTTAGACCTATGAATTTGTTCTGGAGAGCCTCAGACAAGAAGTTCAGCAAGGTTCTTGCAACAAAGGGCATCTTGGGAACCAAACTACCAACTGGACAAAATATAGACACTTTTTGAACCCCTCCCTCCCTCAAATTCCAACTCTTTGCTAAACTTACCAAGCAATCATTTGTTTTGGTAAAATAATAAAAATTCTAATTGTCTGAACGTGAGTATCAAGCAACGCTTCTGCCATCCCATCATCCCTTCTCCTGCGGTCATCAGTCTGAGGAGGGTTAGAGGAGAGGTGACTGCTCAAGAGACTGATGACATATGGTAACGAGGCTTTGTCAACCATCCTGGAAACAAGCCTCTTGTTCCTCTTCCATCTGCTCCTCTCTCTATTTCTTTTGTCCTTCTAACCAAACCTGCTGAAATTGCATTTAATGCTCCAGTTCCAGAGCGACAATGAACAGAGCTTTGCTCGGCTGCCCTCCGGCTGTCCCACAGAAATGGGAGGTTTCACGCTCTAAAGACAACGCAGCTCATGGATAAAGAGACTTGTGGCGTTACTCTGGTAGGATGAGACAGAGGTGGCACTACTTTCCCACTACCATGTTTTAATAGCAAACCTCAGATGTGATTTAGTTCCCAGCATGTGATTTTAATTAGGTCCTAATTGATTGCAGTAATTACTCAATAATTGCAGTGATTTTTACGTACCATTTTCAGAAGCTCAACGGTAAATGGGCAAGCATATCATTTACCTGACTATTTCATCCCAAACGTTGAAAAATTCTTGCAGATAATAATAATTTGAGGTCTGAAATGTGTCTTGGCGTGGCCTTGGATGCTGACAATCCAAGAATGTTTGACAGCTCAAATCCCTTTTTGCCTTTATTTGGTTTGATTGGAAATATCCAATCAAGGGTGGATTCATTTTGCATCATAGAGGATTTGGTGTTGATATAAGGTTTTAAGAATGTACAAGAGGTGTGTTGTAAGAAAAGAATCCACAATTCAACAACACATGTTCTGCAGATTTATCAGCACAGAAATGCATCATCCATCAATATTAGTAGCACATTCCATCTAATCGAACTATTGCCCTTGCTTAGAGTGCTAACGCTAGCCAGCTATTTAAAGCACCTGTGTTGATGTCTCAGAGTGCAGCTCAGGATGTTTTTATATCAATCAGTAGGATTAGCAGCATGTCTTATCATGGTCTCGGCTCTGTGATCGGGCAAATGCAAAGCTCAAAAGAACAGCCACAGCTCAGTGCCTAAAATCTGCAGCTTTTCAGTCCCATTCCAAGTGGAAGACAAACCAACTCACCTGTATTTTGACAGCTATAGACAGGGAGTTCAGCTCTTTGTCAAGTTCCTTGAGAACAACAAGCTTTTTCAGTGTGAGGCTGCACAGCCTGTGGAGGAGAGAGAGAAAGAAAAAGGAATTAGTGGCCTGACCAACACATGATGAACGCAGCTTCATGACACGTTCTCACGTCTCTGCAGGAATGGACAATAACCGTCTCAATTCAAAGTAAGCAGCTGAGTCAGCGATGGCATTGGCAGAACGTGCCCAGATCCCATTGTTTACAGCTCCATTACAATTTGAAAGGGAATTTTGATGTTCCACAATTGTTTACTCCACCATTTACTGACAAATTAGAAGTTAGTGATTTTATATTGGTGCATGCATCATTCGAAAGCTTATTGATTTAGTATTGATTAAATCAGTAGGTAGTAACAGGGAATGAAACTTCAGACCAGTGCTTCCATCCTCATTATCAAAAGACATTCATTAATGGTGCTATAACACGTAATAGTAGATTTGCTTTTACCACAATAAATCATTTCCATCGAGTTCCTCCTGGCCCACTTTTCCTGCCACTCCTGCTCTATTATCATAATTATATAATTATTTTCAGTCCAAGTCAAAGGGGAGGAAGGCAAAGGAAGAAAGAAAGGATGGAGTAGACAGTGATGCGCTCTCTGCTCGTTAGTTAGAAATGTGTTAAAAGCAGAGAGAGCAGTCTGTACAGTCGCAGTGACGAAATCGAGTATTACATAAATAGTCATAGTTTTTATAATGTTCTCTCATTTTTCAAATCTTGTAATCTTAAAAGATTTAAGGAATTTGTTTGTGATTTGTGTAAGAGTAGAGTTCTTGTAACAGTCACGTGATGTAAAAGGTTTAATTTGGCCATTATCTAATCTTGATTTTTATAGCAGAAATTTGATTATAATCTCTGTCCACACAACTTAATGCCATTTTGGTGGGGCTATTTAAGCAGGCTGGAATAATTCAATGTTGCTCCCTGTAGGCAGCTCATGGGTCTAGTGTGCAGGTTGGCCACAGCTTTCTGTCAGGAGGGAGGAAACAGGGCTGAAAAACACAGTTTAACAACTAACCACATCTCTCTTTGTCTCTGGAGCTACTAAACAGGTCACTGAGGGAACCGGTCGAGCTATTTCCACTCCTCCCTGTCACTGGGCTGTTGGGAGTGAAACACACAACCATCTGTTGTGGGCTGGTGCCAGTCTGTCACCGTGCTCCTCAGCAGTGCCACCCAATCAGTGAACAAGGCAAAAGAGCACGTCCCACATTAGCTAATCAGTGTGCTGAAAAGGCTCACAGGGACACAAGACGACCAGTCTCACCGTGTTTGTGACGACACTAAAATGATGCTCAGGTTATTAAATGTGCTAAAGTCTTGCTTGCACACCCTCAAGTACAAATGGATTCATTCTCTCTCTTATAATTCCCAAATTAACAAACTAAAGTCAAATATATCTCCCTGTGCCAACATTCCCTAAAACATAAATATCATCAACTTTGGTGGGTCTATATTGAAATATCTCTGTCTGGTGGCATTAACAAGTAACAATCCAACTTTCTGTCTGTTTCCCAGATAATAAGAGCAGAAATGGGAAATCCCTCTTTCAGTTGTATGGCAGTAACAGGCAGGTTATTAATTATTATTTGAAGTACTAAGTATTACCAAGCTCTCACTGTTGCTGTAAAAACTGAACATTTTCATCTTTGAAGGTAAAACACTGCATTGGTTTACAGTCATTTTCCTGTGTTTTATCTCAAATGTAATAAATGAATTCTTTTTTCTATTCAACAATCAGTGATAACGTCTAACCAACTCTATCATTTAAATGGGAACATATTTTAATAAGCAACATTGCGTGGACATCGGGGGCGGTGCTGCTGGATCAGCAGACCGGGGTGGTGGTCCCCGTTTTAAGAAGGGGGACCGGAGGGTGTGTTCCAACTATAGGGGGATCACACTCCTCAGCCTCCCTGGTAAGGTCTATTCAGGGGTACTGGAGAGGAGTCCGCTGGATAGTCAAACCTCAGACTCAGGAGGAGCAATGTGGTTTTGGTCCTGGACGTGGAACAGTGGACCAGCTCTACACCCTCAGCAGGGTCCTCGAGGGTGCATGGGAGTTTGCCCAACCAGTCCACATGTGTTTTGTGGACTTGGAGAAGGCATTCGACCGTGTCCCTTGGGGGGTCCTGTGGAGGGTTCTCCGAGAGTGTGGGGTGCCGGGCCCCCTGATACGGGCCGTCCGCTCCCTGTACGATCAGAGTTTGGTCCGCAGTGCTGCAGTAAGTCGAGCTCGTTTCCAGTGAGGGTTGGTTTCCGCCAGGGCTGCCCTATGTCACCGATTCTGTTCATAATTTTATGGACAGAATTTCTAGGTGCAGTCGTGGTGTTGAGGGGGTCCGGTTTGGTGACCTCAGGATCGGGTCTCTGCTCTTTGCAGATGATGTGGTCCTGTTGGCGTCATCGGCCCGTGACCTCCAACGATCGCTGGATCAGTTTGGCGCCACATGTGAAGCGGCTGGGATGAAAATCAGCACCTCCAAATCTGAGGCCATGGTTCTCAACCGGAAAAAGGTGGAGTGCCTTCTCCGGGTCAAGGAGGAGATCCTGCCCCAAGTGGAGGCGTTCAAGTACCTCGGGGTCTTGTTCACGAGTGAGGGAAGAATGGAGCGGGAGGTCGACAGGCGGACCGGTGCGGCGTCCGCAGTAATACGGATTCTGCACCGGTCCGTAGTGGTGAAGAGATTTACCGGTCGATCTTCGTTCCTCCCCTCACCTATGGTCATGACCTTTGGGTCATGACCGAAAGAACAAGATCACGGGTACAAGCGGCTGAAATGAGCTCCCTCTGTAGGGTGGCTGGGCTCTCCCCTAGAGAGGGGGAGAAGCTCTGCCATCCTGGAGGAGCTCGGAGTAGAGCCGCTGCTCCTCCGCATTGAGAGGAGCCAGATGAGGTGGCTTGGGCATCTAGTCAGGATGCCCCCTGGGCCCCTCCCTGGTGAGGTGTTAAACGTGTTTATTCCCCATTTTAGATTGTGTCAGGCTGAGGAGGAGATGTCAGCTACTGTTTACATCTGTGTTTGAATCCTTTTATGTGTATCAGTCCTGAGCAAATCAAATCATTATTGGCTGCACAGTCACAGCTGTGGTCAAATATTTGGTTTCAGATAAGAGGCATGGAATTGTGCCACAGTGCATTATCTTATCTTGGCTGCTTCATTTATTTTCTCTCCAGTGATAATAGTACAAACTCTATTTTATGGCACTGAAGTTTAGCACATTATCATTTAAGCATAAAACTGAATAAAGATCTAATTTCTCCATGAACAGAGTATGCATTTAACAAAAATTTCTCACCAGAACTGGGATATTTTGAACAAGCCTTTCTGATTGCGTATAAAATTAATGGCCGTACTGAATGTCCGAGGCTGAAGTTAGGGTGAGAGGGTTAGGGTGAGAGGGTTAGGGTGAGAGGGTTAGAGGGTGAGAGGGTTAGGGTGAGAGGGTGAGAGGGTTAGAGGGTTAGGGTGAGAGGGTTAGGGTGAGAGGGTGAGAGGGTTAGGGTGAGAGGGTGAGAGGGTTAGGGTGAGAGGGTTAGGGTGAGAGGGTTAGGGGGTTAGAGTTAGAGGGTTATGGGGTTAGGGTTAGAGGGTTAGGGTGAGAGGGTGAGATGGTTAGAGGGTTAGGGTTAGAGTTAGAGGGTTAGAGTTAGAGGGTTAGGGTTAGAGGGTTAGAGGGTTAGGGTTAGAGGGTTAGAGGGTTAGGGTGAGAGGGTTAGAGGGTGAGAGGGTTAGGGTGAGAGGGTTAGGGTGAGAGGGTTAGGGTGAGAGGGTGAGAGGGTTAGAGGGTTAGGGTTAGAGGGTGAGAGGGTGAGAGGGTTAGGGTGAGAGGGTTAGGGGGTTAGAGTTAGAGGGTTATGGGGTTAGGGTTAGAGGGTTAGGGTGAGAGGGTGAGATGGTTAGAGGGTTAGGGTTAGAGTTAGAGGGTTAGAGTTAGAGGGTTAGTTAGAGGGTTAGGGTTAGGGTTAGAGAGCAAAGACAAACACACACATTTGGGCAGCACTTAACCCTTTTTGTAACACCCTATCTGACCTTCCTGTCAGAATGGTCTTTGACCTTTGTCAGGGCCATGCATAGATTTCTCCAGATGTTGCAGAGACAACATTGGCCACTCACTGCTTTGAGTTATGTCTAACGAACCCTAATATGATGGATCTTTCACAGACCTTAAACTGAGCCCTAAATCTGAAATCCCCACACTCGACAACACATTTAAGAAACACTAACAAGGAAATAATTTGGAAGCAAATAAGCTCCAGTCCAGTTATCGCCCCGTTGGTTCAGTTTCTGAAAAATCAACAACCATTTCTTCTTTTTAAAAACTAGAGAAAAAAAGACCCAAAGGCACGAGACAAAAAACAGAACTCAAATCCCCTCCACCTCAAAATCTGTCAAAGCCATTAGTCAACAGTGAGTGCTGGATGTGCACAATCAGAACTATTTCTGGATCAGTCTAGTGAAACCAGCATCTCCAATTCAAACATCATGATGCTTAAATCCATTAAAAACCAGATCCAGTGCATCTCACAGCAGTAAAACTCTGTGCTGACCGCTAAAGCATCGTGTTTATCCTTTCTCTTTTATTACCCGTTCCTCATGCAAAAAATGTGAATATGCATCACAATGGACATATCAGCTTCAATCAGAGAAGATGAACAAAGATGTGTTTACTGAGCGAGGGGCCCCGTCCCCGGTGAATAGACAAAAATGCTGCCTAACCAGAAGCACACTTTTGTACTTCTTTTCTCCAGGTCAGCACTCTGCTTGATGCTTTGCCAGTTCCATGGCCGAGGATCACTGCACAACGATTGTCAGGGACACGAAGCGCGCAGGGAGGGAGGAGTTTAGAGTTCAGAATGAATGATGTTCCAGAGAGATGGGTAAAAAAAGACTGCCTATGTTTGCTATGTGCTGGGGGCTTCCAAGATACAACTTCCAGTTAAGCTTTTAGTGCTTTTAATCTCTGTGAAAGCAGTTGCACTCTTTCAATAAAGCATGCACGTAGATGCATTGCACGGAAGTCTAAAAGTCTCTCAGAGAAAAAGCCCCTTCTAAAGAAAGATACTTTCAAGAGGAGAGTTTGAAGACAAAAAGTAAAATGATGTGGAGACTATAAAGAACGGCAGCCTGAGAAGGAGCAGAAACAGTAAATACGGATGGAATTTGAAGGCAACCAATTAATTATGAGTCCTATCCATAAAAAGCCTAATCTGAGGACAGTGGCTGATCAGGTTTTAACAAGGTGAAACAGTGGGCCGTCCCACAGAAGCCAAGTCTGTATGTAGGTTAGCATCACAAGCTTCAGGTTGTGCTACAGATGGTGATATGCTGCTTGGGTTGTTTTAGTGAAATAAATTCAGGAGGAAGAAGACAAGCTAATGGCCAAGCATGTAAATCAATTCTCATAAACCTAAAAATTGTGTTAATCCAAAAACCAAAATATCAAAAGCTGCTAATTGATTTTCAGGTAAGCCTGGTGACAGGTGCTGTGATTAGGCTGCACAGAAAAGGATAAGGTCTTCAGAATATCCTGTTGACTTGAAATAGGGGGCGCAATCAGGAAGAACTTAGCATTATTGTGACTACCAGGATGGGAGAAATGATTGTTAATTAAGAAAGAACCACAGAGTCCTTCAAACCTCTGGTGCATTTCACAGTTATGGCTTCAAGCCTCGTTGAGCCAGCAGATCGCTGCCATCTTGGCCGATGTCGTCGCTCAGGTATGAAACACATGGAGGGGACTAGTGTGAATGAGAAGCAGACTAGTCAAAGGATCAGCCAGATATCTTCAGGAATGAAACAGAAGAGCATTGCAGAACCTCATGTGTCAACCTCAGTAATGTTGTTAGCAGAACCTGATGCTTGGTCCAATTATCCTTAACTTTTTTGTAATTTCACACAGAACTGGCGCATTAGTGTTGAGTGCCAGATTTTTAGTTCTGAGGGTTGGGTTAGGAGTGTGACTTGATATTTGGACCAATGTGCTCCTGTCTGGGTGGAGGGACAGAATCATATATAAATAATAAATTATCCTAAAGCAAATCGACAGTGCTTGAAATGCAAAACTATCTTCCTCAGTCTCCAAATTTCACAAAATGACCAGATACAGGGTTTAACCGGAGTTTGTGTTAAAATTCATCCTGTTTTTATTACCACTGAATGCACAAAGCCACATCTTTGCAGTACCTTAGCAGCCCAAAAACACTTCCAGAGACACGGCTCTCGCTATTTCCCCCATGATACACACCTTTATTTTGCTCTGCCCCAAAAGACAAAGAGACCAGCAGGCCCATATTGTCAGTGGTCACGCAAGACTCGATCAGAGCAGAATAGACATGTTTCAGGCAAAACAGAGTGAAACTAATCCATACAAAATACAAGGTCAGCTCGAAAAATGGATTTACAGCACTTACAACGCAGGAATGATGTCGGTATTGTTTAGAAGAACAAGAACTTTGTCAGTTTATTTCTTATGGTGGCCCATCACTTAAAATAGACCCAGCTAAAACCTCCAACAAGGTATGATTAGGTTTTAAATCCTATTAAGGTGGAAGGTCGAGAGCCTTCTTTGCCCGTAGTCTAGTGGGTCAAAAGAGCAAAACCTTTCTTAAATAAATCTTTGTCCAGCCCAGTGACCCTAACGGTCTGGAAAGAGGGATGATCCTAATCCTGATCAAGCTAAAGTGTTGGAACATATTTAATATAGAATAATATATGTGTTATAATAATATACCATCAGTTCCACAGTGGAAGTTCAATTCTAACATTACTGAACAACATTTTGAAAATGTTCAGCTTTATAACGAAATGTAATTTGTTATATAATATATATTAGATATAGAGTTAGGGTTATATATAAATCATATATAATTTTTATAATGTATCTGCTTTTAGTTATGTGATGTTTGACAGCACAGGCCAACAATATACAAGTTTGGAATATGGACAGAGGGTTATGGTTAGAGTTAGGGTAAGAGGGTCAGGGTTAGGGTAAGAGGGTCAGGGTTATGGTTAGAGTTAGAGTTAGAGTTAGGGTAAGAGGGTCAGGGTTATGGTTAGAGTTAGAGTTAGGGTAAGAGGGTCAGGGTTATGGTTAGAGTTAGAGTTAGGGTAAGAGGGTCAGGGTTAGGGTAAGAGGGTCAGGGTTAGGGTTAGAGGGTCAGGGTTATGGTTAGAGTTAGGGTAAGAGGGTCAGGGTTAGGGTAAGAGGGTCAGGGTTAGGGTAAGAGGGTCAGGGTTATGGTTAGAGTTAGAGTTAGAGTTAGGGTAAGAGGGTCAGGGTTAGGGTTAGAGGGTCAGGGTTAGGGTTAGAGGGTCAGGGTTATGGTTAGAGTTAGGGTAAGAGGGTCAGGGTTATGGTTAGAGTTAGGGTAAGAGGGTCAGGGTTAGGGTTATGGTTAGAGTTAGAGTTAGGGTTAGAGGGTCAGGGTTAGAGGGTTAGGGTTATGGTTAGAGTTAGGGTAAGAGGGTCAGGGTCAGGGTAAGAGGGTCAGGGTTAGGGTGAGAGGGTCAGAGTTATGGTTAGAGTTAGGGTAAGAGGGTCAGGGTTATGGTTAGAGTTAGGGTAAGAGGGTCAGGGTTAGGGTTATGGTTAGAGTTAGGGTAAGAGGGTCAGGGTCAGGGTTAGGGTTAGGGTTATGGTTAGAGTTAGGGTAAGAGGGTCAGGGTCAGGGTTAGAGGGTTAGGGGGTTAGAGTTAGGGTAAGAGGGTCAGGGTTAGGGTTATGGTTAGAGTTAGGGTAAGAGGGTCAGGGTTAGGGTTAGAGGGTTAGGGTTATGGTTAGAGTTAGGGTAAGAGGGTCAGGGTCAGGGTTAGGGTTAGAGGGTTAGGGGGTTAGAGTTAGGGTTAGAGGGTTAGGGCAGGGGTGGGCAAATCCAAAACCTGTCTGGATTCCAGCCTTCATGGATTGGATTTGCCAATCAGAGGAGGTCAAATCCAGGGTTGAATTCAAGCGGGGATTTGCATCCTACCAGGAAGAAACCACTTTCACCAAGGTAAATGAAACCCCAGGTAAAAGTGTTTACCTGTAGGACAGAAAGTCTGGCTTGGATACGGCCTTCGAGAAACTGGATTTGCCCACCCCTGGGTTAGGGTTAGGGTTAGGGTTAGCTCTTCAGAGGGTTAGGGTTAGAGGGTTAGCTCTTCAGAGGGTTAGGGTTAGAGGGTTAGCTCTTCAGAGGGTTAGGGTTGGGGTTAGACCCTAACCCAAACCCAATAAATAAAGATGGTGACCCTTAACAATATGTATCACCCAATACATTGACCTGCAGCTTGAGTGTTGTTTTAAATCACGCATATATATTAAAGTTACTTTTATTATTAGCTTTTTCATTTGTTTTTTTCATCATCATCATTCATGCATTGAAATTTTGTTAATCCAAGCTTCTTGTTTTTGAGAAATAAGGGGAACTTTGCTGCTGGCGCGTGATGTTCAGGAAATGCCTGAATGGGAGAGGTGGGAAATAAGTCAAGAAGGAGAATCGGAGAGAAATGTGATTCCAGAGACTTTGTCCCCAACATGTTTATTTTGCCTGTGTCAGCGCACCATTTCCTTGTCTTCTTCTTACACTCAAGAAGCTGTTGGCTAGCAGAACGTATCCACCCACACCAAAGTCTGTCAATAGGGGCCTGAAAAGGGGGGGCAACTTTCTTCCTTCGGTGAGAAATACAAGTCGATGTGCAACTGTTCCCGGTAAAGTTGTGTGACGCTTCAGCGGACCCTGGACAGGGTGAGACGCTAACAACAGAATCTGATAGATAGAACAAAGCAGCCCGGCTTTGGCTGCAGATGCCAGGAATGTCAAACGCTTTCCAAGGAAATTCCTTCTTCTCCAGGAAGACCGGGAAGGAAACAGAGAATTTTGACACATTTTGGGTAGTCGGAGAGAGCCTGAGGGGGAGGGAAGCCATATTGCTGATTGGTCTTCTGCCGAAACATGTGTGAGCAGAGAGTGGACCATGGGGTTAAATCATTTTGAACACCTTCCCTTACAAAAGAGCTTCTTTTATTTTATTTAAAAAAAAACAAGTTAGTTAGATAGGTTAGGGTTAGCTCTCCGATTAGCTGGGAACTTGTCCAGAATTGTCCCACCTCTTTCCCAAAGGCAATGGCTAGCCCCCTCCACAATGGTGCCATGGAATACAGACGTAGAAAATTAATGGTGCCAGACTAGAGTTCATTCCATCATTTACTGAAGTGAATGCGCCTCCGTGATAACCACCACAACATCCATGATCCTATAGCAAAATCATTTTGTCTTGGGGTTGAATTATTCAGAAACTTAAGAATTGTTGTACAATTGATGAATAATATCCATAAAAATGCCACAACAGTTCACTGAAGCATATGCAGAGGTTTCACACAGAAGAACACCAGTTAGCTGGCAGCCGAAACATGAAGGGTTAGCTCTTCAGAGGGTTAGGGTTAGCTCTTCAGAGGGTTAGGGTTAGCTCTTCAGAGGGTTAGGGTTAGCTCTTCAGAGGATTAGGGTTAGAGGGTTGGGGTAAGGGTTAGCTCTTCAGAGGGTTAGGGTTAGGGTTGGGGTTAGCATTAGCTCTTCAGAGGGTTAGGGTTAGCTCTTCAGAGGGTTAGGGTTAGAGGGTTGGGGTTAGGGTTAGCTCTTCAGAGGGTTAGGGTTAGGGTTGGGGTTAGCATTAGGTCTTCAGAGGGTTAGGGTTAGCTCTTCAGAGGGTTAGGGTTAGAGGGTTGGGGTTAGGGTTAGCTCTACAGAGGGTTAGGGTTAGGGTTAGCTCTTCAGAGGGTTAGGGTCAGGGTTAGCTCTTCAGAGGGTTAGGGTTAGCTCTTCAGAGGGTTAGGGTCAGGGTTAGGGTTAGCTCTTGCTCTTCAGAGGGTCAGGGTTAGGGTTAGCTCTTCAGAGGGTTAGGGTTAGCTCTTCAGAGGGTTAGGGTTAGCTCTTCAGAGGCACACTGATGGTTAAGTCACACTGATTGGCTGAGCCTTGGGGTTGAGAATATTATGACACTGCAGAGCACTGAGGGCTCAGCTACTCTGCTGCCTGCCACCATCGTAGCTGCACGAGGGTTCAGAGATATCAAAATAAGTGTTAGCTACCGCCATGTTGGTGATAGAGGGAGTCATTTGCCTGTCTGGCAACAATTCTCTATGTTAAAATGGAAATAAAGCCACACACAAGGTCCCCAACATGACAGTAATATTGCTACGATAGCTGCGGGTGTAGCTGAACAAAACAAGGATTGTTAAGATGACAAAGACCCAGATGGGACGTTGTGTCATCACTCTGAAGGGCCTGTCGACGGCCTCTGAGCCTTGTTTATGCAAGCAGAAGGAAGCAAAAGATTAAGCAGACAACGTGTGCGTGCAACATCAGATTAACAGATCATCTTTTGCCGTTATGAAATCAGATTTGCGGACTTTCCCCGGTGGGAGAAACAATATTCCAGCTTAGAGATGGACGGCTTATTTGGGAAGTGAAAGGATAAGGTAAGCTCTTACATCTGCCACGGTAGGCGCCTTTACGTGCCTTCTGACCCGAATGTTTCATCTTTCCTTTAAAAATGAACATAGAGGGAATTAAATGTTAAATCACAGATTAAGGCTACAGGGATGATGCACACCAACTTCAGGGTTAAAGAGATGACAGTATAGAGGATATGGAAATACTGATGCTTCATTCCCTAACCCGAACCCTAGAACAATAATATGGCTCTGGTTTGGGGCTCGTTTACACGTGAGGCCCATGTCAGGACGCCACACAGAACCGGGTCGGATGAATCAAATGGCAGGTCTACAAAGTACCGTCATTGTGACGGAGATTCAGCCTCACCAAGGTCATTTTGGGGTGAAACATCCACACCCTACTCGTCCTCAAACATCAGCAAAACAAAGATATGCTTTTGTTACTTTAAGATGAATATTTGAGCTATTTAGAATGCAAATGTAGTTGTTACTCCCTTTAAAATGTGCAAAACATACCATAATATTCTGTAAATGATGAAGACGGACAAAGCTGTTTTCCTAATTAGGCCAAAGGTCACCATGTCTGGCCCAAAGATGCAAACGCCTGATTGAAACTGGTGAAGACACAAGACCTGTGCTGCCACGTTCGTTATAGTGAGCAGAGCAGCACCACCAACGCTTGTGTCGTTCCTGCTAATTCCACACAATTCTCCCAGAAAACACCTGATTTTCCAGAAATAAACACAGATTATTTGGAATTCACTCAAAAATGGCATAACTCCAAAAAAAAATTAACCTTGTACTTTTATATGTAAAAAAATCATTTCAGCCACCAAAGCATAGGAAATCACGAATGAAGGAAAGTATGAACAAAACATATTAGTATATGCTTTCTAAGCTTCACCTTCTTATTTTTGGTTCTTGGATGATATCACATGAACTGATTAGCATAAAAAGACAACCTGAACCTTAAATACAGCCCGCACAGAGATGCGGACCAGTCCTGTTGGCCCTCTGCCCTAGATTGGGGATTGGAAACAGTTACATTTGCTCCTTGCTTAGCTGAACTGCACAATGCTGCTTGGTGGAAAATGGTGACAGACTGGGCACCATTGCTAACCCTAACTCTGGGCAGCAGTGCTAACCCTAACCCTAGGCAGCAGTGCTAACCCTAACCCTAACCCTGGGCAGCAGTGCTAACTCTAACCCTAACCCTGGGCAGCAGTGCTAACCCTAACCCTAACCCTGGGCAGCAGTGCTAACTCTAACCCTAACCCTGGGCAGCAGTGCTAACCCTAACCCTAACCCTAGGCAGCAATGCTAACCCTAACCCTATGCAGCAGTGCTAACCCTAACCCTAACCCTGGGCAGCAGTGCTAACCCTAACCCTGGGTAGCAGTGCTAACCCTAACCCTAACCCTGGGCAGCAGTGCTAACCCTAACCCTGGGCAGCAGTGCTAACTCTAACCCTAACCCTGGGCAGCAGTGCTAACTCTAACCCTGGGTAGCAGTGCTAACCCTAACCCTAACCCTGGGCAGCAGTGCTAACTCTAACCCTAACCCTGGGCAGCAGTGCTAACCCTAACCCTGGGCAGCAGTGCTAACTCTAACCCTGGGTAGCAGTGCTAACCCTAACCCTAACCCTGGGCAGCAGTGGAACTCTAACCCTAACCCTGGGCAGCAGTGCTAACTCTAACCCTAACCCTGGGCAGCAGTGCTAACTCTAACCCTAACCCTAGGCAGCAGTGCTCACCCCAACCCTAGGCAGCAGTGCTAACCCTAACCCTAACCCAGGTCAAAGCTGATTATGGGCCTAGACAGTGAGCAGCAGTTCTGCTGAATGTCGCTACCTGGTTCTGGTATGTCGCTACCTGGGATCTGCAGTTAGGGTTAGTCAGAGTAAACGTTCAAAACAAGGAGTTTGCAGAGAAGCGCCGAGTGACAACATCGCCTCTTAAAATGGGCCAAAGGGTTAGGGTTGGTAAAAAAAAGTGGGAGCGTTAAGAAAACACTGAACAGCCGATTTGTTGTGACCTCATGATAAAAACGATGGGATGGTCTGATAACACGGAGGACTAACCCTAACCCTAACCTGGAGGACTAACCCTAACATAGAGGACTAACCCTAACCTGGAGGACTAACCCTAACATAGAGGACTAACCCTAACCCTAACCTGGAGGACTAACCCTAACATAGAGGACCAACCCTAACCTGGAGGACTATCCCTAACACAGAGGACCAACCCTAACCCTAACACGGAGGACTAATCCTAACCTGGAGGACTAACCCTAACCCGGAGGACCAACCCTAACACAAAGGACCAACCCTAACCCTAACCCGGAGGACTAACCCTAACCCGGAGGACCAACCCTAACACAAAGGACCAACCCTAACCCTAACCCAGAGGACTAACCCTAACCCGGAGGACTAACCCTAACCCGGAGGACCAACCCTAACCCGGAGGACTAACCCTAACCTGGAGGACTAACCCTAACCCGGAGGACTAACCCTAACACAGAGGACTAACCCTAACACAGAGGACTAACCCTAACACAGAGGACTAACCCTAACACGAAGGACTAATACTAACACGGAGGACTAACCCTAACACGGAGGACTAACCCTAACCCTAAACCGGAGGACTAACCCTAACACAAAGGACTAACCCTAACATGGAGGACTAACCCTAACACGGAGGACTAACCCTAACACGGAGGACTAACCCTAACCCGGAGGACTAACCCTAACCAAGCATCTGCATGCAGTTAGCTTTCCTTTTACTAGCACGCATTCTATAAATCCGTAAATCAGTTTAGCACTCGGTTACACGGACAAAGGAAAGGGTTAGGGTTAGGCTATGACAGTTTAGCCACAAAATACCGATAAACTAGTTGGTTGCTTAGACTTCTGTTTCCTGCTAGCCAATATCAATGATCAATGAAATAAAAGCAATTATGCATCCAAAACAATACAACAAAATAAAATATACTACATACATTTAACACTAGAAACACAGACTTATTTAAAGTTTTTTAATTATTATCGTTATTGTTATTATAACAGCAATAATAATCATGTCTAAGTAGTGTTTGTAGCATGAAATCTAAGCGGAATTTAACCACCAACGCTATTGCTAGTAGTTTTAGCATTAGCCACTGAGCTAGTTAGCCTGCTAGTAAGCCAACAGTGGTGTTAGATGTGTGGCAGCTAACCCGTCTAACCGAATGTTTAAGTAAACCTGGGTGTTGTTTGTCCGCCAGCAATGCGGTCATCTGTAACCCTCCTGCCCGGTGGTTGCTTCATGCTAACACTAACCCTCACCAACCTTACCTCGGAACGCAGCTTGGGGATGACCGATCTATCTCCCAGGTCGCAAAGAGGTTCATGGGTACGGGCATGCTTCCCGAGCCCAGGACCACAGCACCGGCTAACGCTCCGGTAGGCAGGGTGGTCGGTGCGAGTCCACCGCCAGCGCCGCTGTTCGGGTTCAGGAAAGCGGCCCGTGCGCCACCTCTCTCCACGGCCGCCGCCATCATCACCTCCGCTGCCTGGGGACTGGTTCGTGCCAAGTGTCGGACGAACGCGGGGTCCGCGGAACCGTGTGGCTCCTGCTCCGGCTTCGGCTTCGGCTCCTGCTCCTGCTCCGGCTCCGGCTCCGGCTCCTGCTCCTGCTCCGGCTCCCCCAGATTCTCAGCTCTTTGCTGGCTGGAGATGCTGATTGGCCGGGCGGTGCATGTCAACGCTGATAGGGGCAGCGTGTCTCCACTTCAAGGGTGGGACGTGCATTAAAATAGACCGACCAATTCGGAACGTTTCCCTGTCGAAACTGTACATAAGCATTTAAAATGGAAATTGTACAGAACCATATTACAGTATTTAATCTTTGCATCGCTCTGCCTGCATAAATGTGATGCTAAATGTTCTGCATGAAATCTCCTCTGTTGTGTTTTTTGGTGTCTTGATCCTAATCCTGACTATTGCTACCTCTGGTGGAGATTGTAATAGTCAGGATTATGTTCGTAGATGTAGTTTCGCCCCCCCAACAAAACACACAGACACACACATCTTCAGTAAAACTACATTTACACACAATGTTGCATGTAATGCATTAACTGATGTGATATTTGTACCGGTTTTCTGGCTGGATGGCTTCAAACTGAAACTCTGGATCTGGCTGTGATCTGCAAAAGCCCGACAGCCAATCTTGTTGAAGATGCTCTATTGATAAACCTCAAACATAAAATGTAACACAAACTGGTCTTCGACAATTAAACAGGGGTACGGGATAGGAGGTGTACCCTAACTCGAACCCTGAAGTGCATATAAACTCACATATAATGTGAAAGGAATATTTGTACTTGTAACCCACAAGTTTGAGATTGTTCAGTGTGTCAGAACTATTTGACGGCCTGTGAATCAGGACCGGTTCTTGTGAAAGTCACTGATTGTAAGTGTGATTAAGGGCTCACAGCTAACTAGTCCTAACATGCTCAATAGGGTTGGGTGTTACCCTACAGTGGGTAACAGTTGACAGAGGGGAAGATAATATGAGACCAATATAAGCAAAAAGAACCTGCCTTTTAAATAACATTATTCACTGTGTTGCATCATGTAAATAGACTGTTAATAGACATATTCAATAGCCACCAACATGCCACACATCATGTATAAAATATATTTAATCTATAAATGGAAAAAAACACATCTGGCAATATCTCATTAGGTTATAACATCTCAACTCATACTAGTAATAAACTCATACTAGTAATAGGTGTAATTACAGGATTTAAACAGAAGATGATTAAGACTTTTAGTTGCTTCTTCTTTAGTTGCTACTTCTTTATCATAATATTTTTATCCCGTAATTTAATCTTTTTTTCTCCGTAAGTCTCTCAAGATCAACGTAAAAGTGTATAGCGAGCGCCACCTAGTGTTCGACATGATTATTGAGAAAATGCGTCGCCTTGACCCAATTCTTGTTTTTGCCACTTGGGGCCAAACTGGCTGCATGTTTGGTGGAGGGTGGCAGGAAGTTCTCATTGTTGGTTCGGTTCCCCTCTTCCCGACCCTTTAGATTCTGAAAATGTATCACGTGACTCCAGTTGAGTGCATGCTAAATCTTCCTCCTACAACGTCAGGATTTTCTAATATGTTATTATTGTTGTTGTTGTTTATTTTTGTATATTTCTAATTTATTTCACTGTAAAACATCACTATAGACCTAATCATTGTTTTAGTGTGAGTGTTCATTGCTTGGCTTTGAGATTCTGTCGTGATTTTTGGTGTGAAAATTTATTACAAATGACCAAATTAATTGATTTGCAGGAAAATAATAAAATGTTTGATCTTTACTTTACTTTGTAAAGGACATGTCACACAAGGATACTTATTGCAATTTCTGAGCACCAATGTTTTATAGACCCAGAGACACAGAGGTGTTGTCACGGTGACGGTGGGTTTACCAGCCACTGGACACAAACATTGAGCCATTATTCACCTATTAAGTGTCAGAAAAACAAAAACAACGTATAAGACAAACACTTTGGAACAATTCACAAGTTATTTTAGTTTAGCAATATTTCCTTCACTGGCCATGAACGCATCATGACAACAGACCTTTCCATCACACATGATGGAACAATATGGAAAATAAACCTCTCTGCTAAATTCAACACATATTACATCAAAAATATTATTGGATGGCATTATTTGAGGGAAGGAAAGAGAAAGAGAAGGGGAAAGAGGGAGAGAGCATATAAGGATATCCAGTCCTACAATGCAGTTGTTATTGGATGAAGCAAAAATCTAAAAAAAATGTGAGTAGGGTCACTTGAGAGGCGCGTAAAAAGTGATGGGCAGTCACATGATGTGGTCTGAGGTCACATGATGACCTCAGAAGAGCTGCTGTTGTTGAGCAGGAATACGCTGCATCAGTCGTGCAGCACTAAAACTGTAGTGTGCTACTGCTACAATCCCCATCACAGCTTAGATTCATGGACGTATATTATTGCTGAAACTTTCATGGCGCGGCGCCAATGGCGTGGTTGCTCCTCCAGCAGTGAACAG